>LBNU01009509.1:7279-20154 GCA_014162995.1 Artemisia annua
ATTATTATTATTATTATTATTATTATTATTATTATTATTATTATTATTATTGTAGTCTTTCCTTAATTGCATACTAATTATTTCACTCCATCCAACCCCATGTATGTTTCCATGTGAAAAGACTTTGAGCCCTTGTGTGGATGCTAATAAGTAATAAGGCTATAGACCAAACACAAGTATACATTTAAACATGTTAAAAAACAGCTTTGTAACCAAGAAAACATGCTTGTCACCCTTCGAAAAGTTAAACCTTGAACGTATACCTGTAAAAAACATGGAAGTATACAGCTTATTTTTTTTGGAAGTATACTGCTTATTAAACGGATGCCTAACTCGTTTGATAATGGGGTCCACCCATATGAAAACCATACGTTTTTTGGTTGACCTACTAGCCCATCTAAAGTAGAATTATAAATTTATAATCTTCATGATTTATAAATTACAAGCTCAACCGGCCAACACGTCTAGCAGTTAACACGAGTGGTGTCGTGGTTACATGGATTGAATGTATCCAGGTTATAGAGATGAGATTTTAGTTAGATTAGTTACATGACCGTGTTCGAGTTTGGTTATACCAAACCTAAACTCTCCAATCTGGCCGAACACAAATTGCCACCCTACTCAAAGGGCATTCTGTCTTTTCCAAATAAGCTAACACCATTCTATGAAAGTTAAGAGCATATCCAACGCAATATGCGTAATTTATTTAGTCATTTTTCAACTTCTTATTCCAATGCGAAAAATCTTGTTTGCCAACCCGAACCACACACAACAAAAGTTTGAATATATAGGTTGAGCAATACCAACATATTGCTCAAATAAGTCATCATCATATCAATCTTTTCGTATAATACATCAAGGCATCAAACCTTCTTCAACCTATTTTCAACTCCCCATTGATGATGCTCTAATTAACCCTTCTATAAAAGTTCATCCAAACACCACACATAAAACACATATCAAAAGTAGTGACTTAATATAACCTTAACGTTTAAAGCTCAAAACATAGATATTTGTGGTAATGATCTATCGAAAAACGGGTTCAATAGAACTTATTTAAAAAAAAAAAAAAAAAAATTGCTTCCATCATGTAAAGAAAGGGTGGTGCTCAATAGATGTATTGCACAAACTTCTTGCTTCCATTGAGAAAATTACCAACAATTTTGAAGCATGGTTGTAGCACATAGTCTTCCCATGCATCTTCTACTTCATTGCCTTGTTTCTCAAACACAATGGTTGCATCAATACGATTTATCGGCCAACCGAGTTCTTTCTTTAGTCGATAAATCTTTAATAGCTGAGAAACAATCAGTTTGCAAGTGTTTGACTTGATGTTGGAGATTGCAAGTGTGGAAGTGTACCGCTTATTAAACGGATGCCTAACTCGTTTGATAATGGGGTCCACCCATATGAAAACCATACGTTTTTTGGTTGAGCTACTAGCCCATCTAAAGTAGAATTATAAATTTATAATCTTCATGATTTATAAATTACAAGCTCAACCGGCCAACACGTCTAGCAGTTAACACGAGTGGTGTCGTGGTTACATGGATTGAATGTATCCAGGTTAGAGATGAGATTTTAGTTAGATTAGTTACATGACCGTGTTCGAGTTTGGTTATACCAAACCTAAACTCTCCAATCTGGCTGAACACAAATTGCCACCCTACTCAAAGGGCATTCTGTCTTTTCCAAATAAGCTAACACCATTCTATGAAAGTTAAGAGCATATCCAACGCAATATGCGTAATTTATTTAGTCATTTTTCAACTTCTTATTCCAATGCGAAAAATCTTGTTTGCCAACCCGAACCACACACAACAAAAGTTTGAATATATAGGTTGAGCAATACCAACATATTGCTCAAATAAGTTATCATCGTATCAATCTTTTCGTATAATACATCAAGGCATCGAACCTTCTTCAACCTATTTTCAACTCCCCATTGATGATGCTCTAATTAACCCTTCTATTAAAACACCACACATAAAACACATATCAAAAGTAGTGACTTAATATAACCTTAACATTTAAAGCTCAAAATATAGATATTCGTGGTAATGATCTATCGAAAAACGGGTTCAATAGAACTTATTTAAAAAAAAAATGCTTCCATCATGTAAAGAAAGGGTGGTGCTCAATAGATATATTGCACAAACTTCTTGCTTCCATTGAGAAAATTACCAACAATTTTGAAGCATGGTTGTAGCACATAGTCTTCCCATGCATCTTCTGCTTCATTGCCTTGTTTCTCAAATACAATGGTTGCATCAATACGATTTATCGGCCAACCGAGTTCTTTCTTTAGTCGATAAATCTTTAATAGCTGAGAAACAATCAGTTTGCAAGTGTTTGACTTGATGTTGGAGATTGCAGCATCAAGTAGGCGCTGAGCAGTCTTGTGGTCTACTTTGGTTTCCACTCGTAGATATTCGTCAAGTTCGGGAACACCAATAGACTTACGTATGCCTCTTGTGTAGTCGGCTTTCGGATCAAATATGTTGCGGACTTCATTTAGGAGTCCTGCATAATTCAGACACGCATTCATTGGAAATAAAAGTCCTCTATATGCAACACTTTCAAGTCTTAGATAAAACTTTGTTCGGAAACAATTCTTAAAAAAAATATATTCTACAAATCATCATTATAACTTTTTTTGTTCATTAATTACATTCATTACAATCAAGATTCGTATAACAATAACAATACTACACTTTTTTGAAAGTCCTCTATATGCAACACTTTCAACTCTTAGATAAAACTTTGTTCAGAAACAATTCTTAAAAAAATATTCTACAAATCATCATATAACTTTTTTTTGGTTCATTAATTACATTCATTAGAATCAAAATTCATATAACAATAACGATACTAAACTTTTTAATGAATATAGAATTCATTATTTATAATATTTACCAAACTTATAAATGAATGAAGATTCATATAACAATAACAATACTAAACTTTTAAATGTGGTTAAGTGATAGGTTATATTAGTATATGTAACATATGTTATAGTTTTTTAAGTTGAGTTTGTTACCCTTTCCTTTAATATATATAGGTTAGTATTTTGCCATGATTTAGTTGGTTAAAAGTTGAACACAATTTGTTAACGATAATAGTTTGTGTGAAGTTTTTTTTTACACAAACTATATTATCAAAAAAAAAAAAAAATCCTTGAAAATATCACCTCTTTTTAGTCAATAACCATAGAAAATCTAAATCTTAACAACAATTCCAAAGTGAAAAACTAACTCAACAATCAAGTATGTCATACTTACATTATAGATAATTTATCAGAGAAATAACTACAACAACACATTTGAAATTCATCGGCTTGAATTAGATGTATCTCTATTCATCTAGATGCATCCCAATTAGTTTTGAAAGTGACTTTGAAGTGAAAGCGATGCAAAGTAGTACTAACAAGAAATTTGACCCGCAAGAGACGAAAAATACTTAAATTTTGGCGAACTTAATGAAATGCATCTAATTTATATATATGCATCTACTTTTTGCTAGAAGTATATTATGACGCATCTAAAAGATTAGAGATACATCTAATTCAAATTGATGCGTCTCTAATGTATGGTTATAGTTACTTCTAATCCTTCTCGTTTTAAGATTTCTTTTCATTTTATTCTAAGTCAAATGATTTATTTTAGATTTTTTAGTCAATTAGTTGCGGTGATCATGAACTTAACCGTAATCCAACCACTTAAGTATCATACATAATATCGATCTTAGAGTAAATTACATAGATGGTCCTTGTGGTTTGCCCAAAGTTTCACCTATAGTCCCTAAAACTTTAAAGTTGCATGGCACGTCCCTATCTCTGAAATAAATAACACTCGTGGTCCCTCCACTTAACTGGTGTTAAGTGGCTTCCGTTATCTTTTACATGTTAGCCCTCATGGTTAATGATCGTTTGCATCGTTTATCCTTTATAATAACGACCGTTTATAATGTAAAGTTTTTCGACTTAAGGTACGTTTTCACATGTTTTTATCCGTTTTTATAGGTTTTCATATGGTTTTATCCGTTTTTATAGGTTTTCATCTGGTTTTATCCGTTTTCGTCCATTTTTATCCGTTTTTGTCCGTAAGCCACCACCACCACCAATAAAAAAAATNATAATGTAAAGTTTTTCGACTTAAGGTACGTTTTCACATGTTTTTATCCGTTTTTATAGGTTTTCATATGGTTTTATCCGTTTTTATAGGTTTTCATCTGGTTTTATCCGTTTTCGTCCATTTTTATCCGTTTTTGTCCGTAAGCCACCACCACCACCAATAAAAAAAATCAAAAAACAAATTAAAAAAAAAATGAAAAAAGAATCCAAAAATAATTATCGATTTTTTTTTTTTTTTTTTTGAAATTTTTTTCAGAATCCTTTTTATTTTAGATTTTTTTTAGAAACCTTTTTTAACAAAAATAATTTTTGAAAAAAAATTTTCGTAAAAAAATTTAGAAAAAAAAATTGAAAAAAAAATAGAAAAAAAATTTGAAAAATAAGTATGCAAAAAATTTTCGAACAAAAAATTTTAAAAAATAATTATCGAAAAAAAAAATCTTAAAATATTTGAAAAATAAAATTCTTTACGAAAAAATTTTTCGAATTTTTTTAATTGGAAACTTTTTTTTTTCAAAATTTTTTTTCTAAATTTTTTTTTTCTAAATTTTTTTTTTCTAAAATTTTTTTACGAAAACATTTTTTCTAAAAAAAAGTTTTAGAAAAAAAAATTGAAAAAAAAGTAATAGAAAAAATAATTATGGAAAAGAAATTTCAAAAAAAATTCGATAATTATTTTTGAACTTTTTTTTTTCAATTTTTTATTTTTTTGAAATTTGTTTTTTGAATTTTTTTTAATTGGTGGTAGTGGTGGTGGTGGTTGACGAACAAAAACGGATAAAAATGGATGAAAACAGATAAAAACCTATAAAATGGACAAAAACAGATAAAAACATGTGAAAACGTACTTAAATTCGAAAAACTTTAAATTATAAACGACCGTTACTCTAAAGGATAAACGATGCAAACGATCATTAACCATAAGGGCTAACATGTACAAGATAACGGAAGCCACTTAACACCAGTTAAGTGGAGGGACCACGAGTGTTATTTATTTCAGAGATAGGGACGTGCCATGCAACTTTAAAGTTTTAGGGACTATAGGTGAAACTTTGGGCAAACCACAGGGACCATCTATGTAATTTACTCTTGATCTTATATTGAAGATATAAACTTTGTAGAAATATGTTTTGAGTATAAGAAATGAATTTGGTTATATATTTAGATATTAATTTAGTAACTCCAAGAACGATACAAATATAAGATGAAAATTCAATAAGGAGAAAAAGTGAAGAAAAAAATATTGCGTTCATGAAATTGTGCAATCTTTTTTCTTATGTCAAATTAAGAACATATATAATACCTGAATCAAGCATTTGATCCACGCGTCGTTCAGCATACGAGTATAATATGGGTAAAGACACGTCAAGCCATAAGAAACAACACTCGTATTTAGATTGAAAACCAAGGATGGGATCATCAACAAGTGCTTCGATGAAAGAGTTTGATCCACCAACAATCACGGGGAGTCTACCTGATCTCGCCACTTTTCTGATAACTGCAAGTGCATGGTAACAAAAGTCTTGAGCAGTGAAGTTGACATCGGGCTGAATCTCGCCTAGCAAGTGGTGTGGCACACCTTTCATTTCAGATTCAGTGATTTTGTTTGTAACAATATCAAGACCTTTGTATACTTGCATCTTATCGCAGTTGATAATCTCTCCCGAGTATTTGGTAGCGATATCAACTGACAGACGGGATTTTCCCGTGGATGTTGCTCCCATAATGAAAACAACGTGTTTCTTGTGAACCCTATACTCCATTGTAATTAAAACTGTATTCTTACTGAAAACCTGCAAAAAATAAAGTGATCAAAATGATTTTTGTGTTAAAACTATTTTGCTAATAACGATAACAATGATAATACCTCTTTTTACAATGTTGTTAGGCTAGGCTCGCATGCAACAAACATGCATGTATCTAATCTTAAGGTTGATAAGTTGAGGCATTTATAACTTTAAACCGAAATGAAAAAAACACATACATGGAAATGATTTCAAATGTCATAAAAATCAAAATTTAGTATATCAAACTTGTTACACGTTTTCCATTTTTTTACTAGCCAAAATCAAGAAGATTATACAGTTAACTTATGGGAAATTGTAGTTTAAATCACAAACACACTTGTCATTTTTTTACAAGCCAAAATCAAGAAGAATATACAGTTAACTTATGGGAAATTGTAGTTTTAAATCACAAACACACTTGTCATTTATATACAGTTAACTTATGGGAATTGTAGTTTTAAATCACAAACACACTTGTCATTTTTTTACAAGCCAAAATCAAGAAGAATATACAGTTAACTTATGGGAAATTGTAGTTTTAAATCACAAACACACTTGTGTGTGGTATGCATGTACCATAGTAAATGATTTCAAATCATTTATGAGACTAGTAAATTAATTACTGTAATTGGATTATTATTGAAAGTCAAAGGTTGTTTAATACCAACTGTAATATTATTTCCGAAAGCTACAAACTGTATTTCCGAAAGCTACAACTCAAAAAATAGTTATAATACCCGTGCACGCACGGAGTTTATCCAGAAAAATTTAATTATATAGTATTATCTTTTTAAAAAAGAAAAGCTTATGCATATTTTAAAAAGTTAGAGTATCAACATGTTCGAAAGTAAGAAAAATAGTTAGCAGAAATTGTAAATATAACCGTGGCATCGACCTTGTATTTGATTCTTGAGCGTGTCTCCTTATAATGTTATTGGGTCAAAGGTTCTTTGATCACATGGGTTTACACATAAATCAAATTTATTTTAAAATTTTTGTTTACTATATAGACATATAAGAATTTACCCGTGAAAATTGTGATATAAGTACAACTAATAAGTATGCATGCGTTTTTCATTATGTATTAATATCAACTAATATTTTTAAAAAATTTATTGAATGAAAGATTTAACTTTGTTTAGCTGACACAGATGTTAATGTTGAGGTTGATGTTGTTGTTTAACTTTAACTATTGAGATCATGTTGTACAAAATGTGCGAGTTTAGTAGCACATAATGAGCGTTGATAAAGTTAAAATATACGCCGTAAAGTTTTTTAAAAATGTTTCCAGATATCCGTATATAAACTTTAAATAATAATTACATGAGTCGTTATAAGTACAATCGCGTATATTTATTTTCATATCACAGTAACTTGTACTTACCATTTGATATTTATATTACCGTTAATAATAATTTAACTGTATTTAATATTCAAACCCGTGTACGTATAGATTAAATTTTATATAGGATAACATGAGTTCTTATTTATATTTAACGTATATAGTAAAAAGATATTTTAATAGATGAAATTTTAAAACTAATATTTATTTTAAAAGTATTTAGCATATATTAAAACTAATTCTTACATTTATAAAATTTTGTAAGTTTCATGGATGGGAGTCTCAAATCAATATTAATACTCATGTCACAGTAAACAAAGTTCATATTATAAAGTGTAGGGGGTATAAAGTGTACGGGGTTATTTGTTTATTATCTAAAGTTATCAAAAACACGGAGATTTATAATTTTACACTTAACTCCATATAATATATTTAAAATTCAACCACTAATGTTTTATTAATTACCTCATCTTTTTTTATGTTTTTATTTTCATAAATTTAACACCTATATTTTTATGTGTTTTTTTCCTCAATCAAATTCTCCACCAAATTTATTAAAGTTTGACCAAAATCAATTTAATTTTGACTTTTTATTGGCCAATCATATTGCTCGATTTCGCCTATGTGTCAAAATCGAGCTTTCCTATTGGTCCAATTTTTTTCCTCGTAAGATTGTTTCATCAAAAAAACTCCGAAATGAAGTATCCTTTATTATATAAATAAAAGATATTTCCGAATTCAAAATCAAGATTACCATGTGTTTAAACCGCATATGCCATTTATTTAGATTTTTGCCGATGTTAAAGATGGGTCACAAAAGCTACTAAATACCAACTGTAATATTATTTCCGAAAGCTACAAACTGTCAGGAATGGTGAAATAATCCAAAGCCACGGCCTCTTTGTTCCAACTCAAAACTTTGTGCTTAAATCGGTACATTGGCCATAAGACCATTTCTAACATGTTCCCGCAGTCATTTTTTAAAGAGAAATAATACAAAAAACAACGATTATGAGTACTAAATGTGCTGATGATGACATACAAGAATAACAAGAAGCAGTGATTTGACAAATTAATGAAGCCTCTAAAATGACTATGCTGCTCCATGGGAAGAAAGTCCGGATCAGATTAAGGTTTGAATGGAGAAAATACAACAACTGAATTGTGTCCACCAAAGCCAAATGAATTTGATATCGCTGCAGAAAACGTGATAAATGAGTTATGTTGCAAAGCATCATGAAACATTAATTTATTTATAATGGTTGCAATACGAGTCAAAATGAGTGGGCCGACTAGCAGGCACTTTTTTATTCCTATTTGTTAATATAAAAAAACAGTGTTAAATATGGTTACAAACCTATATTTATCAATCCCGGTTATATTTATCGAAGCTACTTAGCACGTTTATATTGCATTTAAATACCATTAACATGGCTTTCTGCCCATTTTACCAATTGGTCAAAATTGTCATCTTATTACAACGGGTCAGTTCCATATTTCCCAAATTAAAATTTGAAACTCCATATTTTCCCAAACATGGTCTAAAAACAGTGCACTCATGCATTGAAAACTTGTAGAATTGGGGAAATATGGCATTTTGAAACTTAGAAGAGAGAAAAATATGGAATTCCCCCCATGACAAACAAAGGCTATAGCAAAACCACAAGAAACTCACCAACATTGACTTCGTGTTGTTGCTTCTTATTTGCAACTGTGTTAAATTCAACTGCAGGTTCCGGGTCCTACAATCACAAAAACATAAAAGGCCACCCTTAACAAACCATTAAAAGATTTAAAATATTACAAGGCATATATATAATACAATTATTACACGTACAATTTGATTTATGGTGGGATGCAACCATCCGGTTTGAATGGCTTTCAATGTAGCAATGGCTTCTAGACCTCCAGCTGCACCTAAGCAGTGTCCAATCATGGACTGAAACAAAGAAAAAAGAGGTGTGACCGATGTTGTCAACATGGACATGTTAAGAATGCAAAGGGCACAAAAGGTTATTCACCTTGGTTGCGTTCATTTTGATCCCTTCTGTACTCTTGAATACCTTCTTTATAGCATTTACCTCGGCCAGATCACCAACCGGAGTTGAAGTTGCGTGTGCATTGATGTAGTTGACCTAGCCAGATAATATAGTACAAATTATATTCACATAAAGTAACTAATGTAACATTAATATGCCTGCAGATATTACATATCTACTATTTTTCATCTGTCCTATTTTAATCACCTTGGTCATTTTGTAACAAAAAAAAACCCTTACCATCTGGTTTTGTAAATGATTATTTTCATATTACTGAATAAACAATGTTAAGTTTATAATCTTATAAATCATATAAAGTTTAGATTACGGGTTACAAAACGAGGCAAAAGGGACTAAAAACCATCTTTTAATAAAATCAGATGTACAAAAAAAGTATAATGACTGAAATGTGACAAGTAAAAGAGTAGTTAGTACTTTAAGCAAAAAAAATCATAAGCATCTTAGAGTATTTATTCAAGTATAGTACCTCCTCGGCTGACACACCAGCATCTTCAAGGCCATTTTTAATGCAAGAAGAAACACCAAGTCCATCAGCTCGTGGATCGGTCATATGATGAGCATCGCAATTTACAGCCCCACCCAAGTATTCAGCAATAATTGGTGCACCCCTTTTCATTGCATGTTCCAAGCTCTCCATTACCTTCAGAAAGACGCATTTCTTTATGAATAAAATTGCTAAACTCATACAGAAATCTCTTAAGTTCTATTGAAAAATCTCTAACACCAGTTACTACAAAACGACCCAAATGGAAAAATTACAATAACTAAAACATGACATATGAAAAGCGTTTTGGTATTTGATGCAAAATACCCATAAAAAATATAAATTGCAAAAGAATACATACCAGAACACCAGCACCTTCACCCATAACAAACCCGTCCCTATTTTTATCCCATGGCCTAGAAGCTGTTTGTGGATCATCGTTTCTTTGAGAAAGTGCTCTACAAGCCACAAAACCACCCAGCCCAATAGGAATAATGGCGGCTTCGGTCCCACCAGCAATCATCAAATCAGCTTCACCTCGACGAATATGATTTGCAGCAGCATAAAAGCAATGGTTTGAAGTAGCACATGCAGTTGAAATGGAGTAATTTGGTCCCATAAATCCAAGATCAATAGCGAGCAAGGCCGAACCCATGTTTGTTATGGCATATGGAATGAAAAAAGGAGTGATTTTCCTGTAACCCTTTTCGATAAGATTTTGGACACCATCAGAAAATACAGTAAGACCTCCCATTCCTGTTCCAACGAGCACTCCAGCACGCTCTTTATCAATCTGCACAATATATCATATTCATAAGTAATTCAGTAAGTTGTATATAGTTTCACAAAAGTAATCAGGAAGCTCTAAAACATATATAATCACAGGGAGTGTTTGTCAAAGGTCGATTTGGGTTAGTAGGGAGTGTCGAATAGAGTCGTAGACAATTTTTTGTTGATTTTTTACAGATGTGTACATAACTAAGGGATAAAGGTAACTATTATTTTTGAATAAATAGGACTCACGAGGTTGTATGCACTAAAAATAGAAGCTGATTTCAGCCGTTTAAGAAAAACAAAAGCCAATCGAGCCTCTCAAATGTGAATTGGCTGTTAAACTCTTAAGTATATTTTTAATATTAAAATCATGAGTACCTAAATATCTCTTTAAAAGATGTACTGTAGCATTCTAGATCAACTATCTGGTAACTAACTAAAGACAAATTTCTCATAATCAGCTTTAAAATGGCCAAGAAACAAATCTCCATCACATTTAGAAACATGGTTAAAATGATATTATCCATAAATGACTTAACGAGAAAAAGAAAAGGCAGGCTATTTAGGAAGTCAAAAGTTAGTATCAACATGACAAACTACAATTATAGAGCACACTTTTAGACACTGCAAAATTGAATTCTTTGTGCATTATTTACCTCATGAAGGAAAGCAAGGATACTTCTGTTTTTCAAAGGTCACATGGAGCCATGGAATTAGCATTGAGAAAAAGATTTAATGGCAATCTGTACTTTGTACAGAAAACATGTTAAACGCCCTATCAATGTCACATGTGTTGCATATGATCCAAAATTCTATAAGTATTTCCCATTTTATATACAACATATCGACAACCTAATATTTTACTAGAATTTGCATACGTCCCGATAGACATTATAAAAACAACAATATTGTCATATAGTTGTAAGGACTTAAGATTTTTACTAGCCTACCAGATAAAAAGAACTTGATCATTACACGGGGTGTTTGGATGTGCAGAATTCGCCCAATTAATCAAATAGATGCACATCCGAACATTTTCAAAATTCAAGTCCTCGCAAATTACAAATAAAATTTAAAATTCATTTGGATCAAGAATTCCCCAAACCCACAAATGCACGCTGTCTAGCAATACATTTATGTACATATGCCACACAAAATTCAACCAATAGAATCCCTCCTAAATCACAACTTGACTCAAAATCGAAAAGGTCATACAATCCCCCAACACATCACAAACCTTGTATGACAAAAACAATTTAGTTTAATAATTTTTCTCAAATTTCTCTCAAACAAGCACACCACAAAATATTGAATTTCCATAAAAAAGTCACAACCACAATCATGCAAAATAAGTACTCTCTCTGTCCCAAATTTAAATGTCTACTTTCAAAATCTACACACTTTAAGAAAAGTGTAATCATTACACCACTAAAATCCAATCTTCAACTTTTAAGAGCATCGATCGGTTAAAATTTGGAATGGACACTTATTTTGGGTCAAAAAACTTGGACATCTAATATGGGATTGGCGAGAGTATTAACAATTCCATACTACATTACAATTGTCACCACAATGGTAGCCTAACTCCGGGGGACAAGCAACATAAAAAGCACAAGTCACGTGTTCAAATCGTGTTTCAAAGTCCCTTTAATCATAAGGCTAGACACAATGGTCACCATTCCCCTCACATCCACGTCAGCGCCACATCTCACCTTTCAACTACAATGGTCATCACTCCTCTCACCACCATTAAAAATGCGCACTTTATACAAACATACCTCACCTCATTGGGTACCGGGTAATTGTGGGCCCCCCCATGTGTGTTCTATATTACTATGTACTGATTCTGTGAGTCCTATGTGGCCAGTGGGCGGGGCCTAGAAAAATTTTCGTAAGATATGGCCGAAAACAATTTTTTTTTTGGAAAATACATTAAATTGGGAGGCGGCCGAAATAAAAAGATTTCCAGAAGAATACCACATGAGAATCCGCAAATAAATACACTTACACGGCTTTCAGAACACCTAGGGGCGGGAACGATCTCCTGCCGGTCTACAAACATAGCTCCGCCCCTGTTAATGTGGTTAAATGCTTGACCGGTAGAAAGTGAATTGGTGTAACATTAGAACCGTGAACGCAATGGTGGGTGAGGACTCACACACTCCACTGAGGAGGCCCCCCCTTGCAGCGACGCCAAGGCAAAAAAGGAGAAGAAGTGGGTGAGGGCTCACCTCTTGGTACCGGGTAATTGTGGCCTATGTGTGTTTATATTATTATTTATTTGATTTGAGTGTTT
>LBNU01009511.1:0-18742 GCA_014162995.1 Artemisia annua
GTTCAGATTCAGATGTTTAAGATTTGTAATTGTTTTTTATTATCATAAATAATTTAGAATATATATAAAGATAATTTATTTAATACTTTATCGACTATGTTAGATGCATGATAAAACTATTATATTTTATGTTTATACAAGTTACTTATTTATCGTAATGTGATGATTTTGTATATAAATTTGAAAATTTAAATCATTAAAAGTATTTAACAAAATCAAACAATATTATTTGATTCACATTGAGTCTTTTTAGCCTTCTCTTAAAAGTAAAATGTGGTAGTAAGATTTAGGCTCAAAATGCTTTAATGAAACAAACAACAATGTATATACGTAATAAGAAAGTAGATGATTCAATTTGATGTTAAAAAAAAAAAATGCTTCACATCAGTACTCAAAGAAAAGTATGTTAATTAATTAAAGTCTTACCTATAATTCTAGTTTGATTGTCTTATACCTTTGTATCCCTCACACACAAAACTTGAAATTTTTAGCATGAAAACATAAGTAAAAATATGTCGAGGTTTCTTACGGGTTATCCATCGAATTCGATGAGAGTGAACACTTAAGTGGCCACGCTAACCTCCTGAAAAGAGAGGGCTTTACCTGGTTTAAGTTTGTGTGACGGTGGGTTCAAACCCCGTGGATTAGTCGGCCAAAAGGTCGAAAATCATAGTTACCAATAAAAAAAATAGTATTAATAAAAAAATAAAAAAACAAAAATCAATTAAATGCCGTTTCTAAAAAAGATATATGTGTGTGCATTTATATATAAAACTACCTCCTCATTGATGTAAAATTATTGTCGTTTATTTGGTTCACTAGTAGGCATAGAAAATCCTCATTATCATCTATTGTACAACTTTCTTGCTTAAGAGCAAACACGTCAATAACGCAAGTTATAACTTAACTCAGCGCCACGTCAGCGCCATGGCAGCTTTAACACTTTCACCTTAACTTACAAAAAAACACCCACAACAATAACTCAACCTTAACTCAATAACAATTTACAAAAACACTTCTTCATTTAGGGGGTAAATTTTCTTTTTTTTTTTTTTTTTTTACAAACTGTTGGTTTTATGGATAAATATTAATACGTGCATGTCTAGTATCGAACTCGAGACCACGGGATTGCACACGTTACGAATGAGAATTAATGAACAATAATTATTATACATTAAATGTTAGATATATATTTAATTATTTAAACACAAATTACGATTAACGGGCGTTAGTAATTAACGGTAATGACTAATGGTCGTTAAATATTAAAAGAGAAGGACTTAAGTGAAATTAGGAGTCAAGAATGATCCGGAAATCCCCTTGTGGGTTTATGGCCGGCTTTGGATGGGTTGGGGAGACCCAATCCTCATCCAACTTGTCCTCCCAGTTTGCTCTAGTATATATACAATGCCTAGGGTTAATTGTTTGGTACCTTGTACACACACTAAACCCTAAAATTGTTTTCTTCTCTTTTCTTTTGTATAGCCGGTCGAACAAACTACCCTTAGGGTTCTTTGGTTCGAAATTTTGTTTTACAAAATTATTGTGTCTACTTTGATCTTGCAATCACATTAATTCGTTATTAATTCGTATGTACAAGAACGTGGTAATTACTCACTATAGTAATTATCTTGGATCGGTTAACAAAATGGTAAGGGGTTAATCATTGATCCATATAAACCCTAATTAGGGTTTCTTCAATTGTTCAAGAATCAAGAATTGCATACGGTACGTTTTCTTTATGTTTTAGTTAACCTTTATATGTTATACTTGATCCTACGCTTCCGCATATGTGACTACTTGATTATGTTTATTTATATGATTGTCATGGTACATAAATTCTAACAGTGGTATCAGAGCCAGGTTTAACATGTAATTGCTTACTAAAACTAATAAAAAAACGTATCTTTAATTGTTTTAGATACACATGTTATTGTTTTCTAGGGTTTTTACTTATTTATTTTAAGAAAAAAAAATAAAAAAAAAATAAAACCCTAACCCTAATTTTGGGGGGGGGGGTCGATTTTAATACTAAACCCTAATTAGGGTTTGTATTAATTAATTTAGATTAATTAATTGGTTAGAAACCCTAGGTGTTTAACATGTTTATCTGAACTATGTGGTAATTGTTATGCATGAATCCATGACGAAACATGCATGTTAGTCATGGATTATATATTATTGTTTTATATGCAAGTATATGTCCCACATCTTATTCTTAGATAGATCTAAAATTGGGGAAGACTCCAATTATAATTAAAATCAATTTACTTATTATGTGGTGTACTAATAAACCCTAGCTTACGCAATCGATTATTCGATGTATGTGGCTCACTTGTGCAAAGTGAAAGCTTTGGTTAATTATACACATTATAAACCTAGAATTGTTTTAATTAGGGTTTATCTAATTAAGCTTGCATGTGGCTAATTGTTTTCACCGCTTTATTTATTAGTTGTTTATTTGTTTTCTTTTAAATTACTTGTTATGTGTTATGTGTTTATCAACGTTGTAAGCAATAACAAGGGTAATTTTGAAAAGAAAAATTAATTGGACTAATAATGGTGAAACTTAATTTTATTAAGAACTTTACAATATAAGATCTTATGTGTCATTATTAGGGGTTGGCCTTACATGCCATAATGCGTTAAATGCATCCTCGCGACGAGATCACTATTGTAATAGTTTTTAATGTGTTTTAAGATGAAAGTTATAAACTTTGTGTTTGATTGATGTTTTTGTACATATGATTATGCAAGTAAGTTCTTTTTTAGCTAATTCATAGTGATGGAAACAAGGTTTGGAAAGAGCCTAGAGTCTACCTTTGGTTTCCATGCACTTATGTCTTAGTTAAAGACGTCTTACTTACATGATCATTGGGTGTACAATATCATCTTAAGAGTGATTTACTTCAATTCCACTTTGGTGGATGATAATTGAGGTTCTTCTCTAATTGGTGAATCCAATACCTCAAACAAAAGCTTTTAACTTTATCTTACGAATTGGTAATAAAAATTGTTTTGAAACCCTAATGTCATAAAGACGAGTGCATGCATCTTTATACATGTTTTTTTTTATTAACACATCAAAAATTAAATACCCTAAAATTTAAGTCACATGCCATCTAACTATAAGGAACACTTGAAGCTAATTTTGGGTATGCGTGATACCTGGACCAAAATTAATGACAAGGTAAATTTCCGAGTGTGCGTGAGACCACACATGGAGAATTTGCAGTTTCTAAGTTAGACGACTTAAGTAAGTTGATGCGTGAGACCTAGAGCTTACGGCATGAGATGGGATGAAACATGCTTACATTGCAAATTGATGAATCAATTTGATGTAAATCCCATAATGATCTAGGAATTGGAAAATTGTTTGCCAATTATTGTTCGACAGATTACCATCTTTTGTACTTTCATTGCTAGCAGATCAACTGATGTAATGAAACTTATGAAAAGTTGGATCCTAGGTTTTCAAGAAAATTATTTGGTTATATGAATATTTCCATGGGTATTATATTTTCTTGAAAATATGTATTATCGAAAATAGTAAATTGAATTTTGAAAATTCTTTAAATTTATTAATGCAACATTGAACCGTAAACATGGGTTATTCTTTTCATAAGTAAATTGATCTACACCCGTATGGGTTTTTTGTTTAGGATCAACTTTACGAAAAGAATAAACATAGACTTCTTTCCATATAGATAAGTGTAAGACTTAATCCTAATCCTTTTCATGAATGAGAAAGGTATAATAGGATAATTAGAATTGTCTATGTTCTAAATACATAACTCATAGCAATCTTTAATAGTAAGATGATTTGCACTTTATGAGTTATTAAAATAGAAACTAGACAAATTACCGCAAAATGGTAAAAGACAAAATAGCAATTTTATCTAGTTGTTTTGCTTTAAAGTTGAGTCTAGCATACATACAATTGTTGGAATGGTAGATCTATTCAGGAAGAAATTGCATGCCCAATTTTTCAAGTTAATAATTTGGAATGTGATGAATCACATTTACATAGTAGAATACATTCTTTTAGAACCTATAAAATTGTTGCGAATGGGTTTTCTCAAAGATGTAGGAAAGTAAATAGACACTATTTTCTATCACTGATAATGAAACATTTATAATGTTGTCAAATTCAGTGGGAGTATTGTGTACCTATTACTGAATAAGGGATTATTGTAATGTTCTCTGATTCAGTGGGAGTTACAAGACTTATTGTCTTGATTGTAACTCAGATTATCTTTTGTATATCTCAAGATAATTACTTTCCAAAATATAGAAACTAATATTCAAGGATAGTCATGTCCTTGATTGATTGAGTAACTCTATATCTACTAGTTATGCTTATGACACAAATCATATTGTTCATATTAACAACCGCATGCGTGTTGTTTATGTGATACATGGTGTTGTTCCATGCACAAGTGGGAGAAATCTTCATTGTGTGCAAGGTACAACACATAAGAATATGATTTAAAGGATTATCTTAACTGCATAGTAAGAGATTTACATTCTAATACACATCTAGTCTAAGAAACATTTGGTGTTGAAATTTAGTAAACGTGAGACGCAGGCTAAAATTCAACAACAAGGTGAATTTCCATGTATGCGTGAGACCTACATGGATAATTTACTGTTTCTAAATTAGACTCCTATTATAACATGTGTCAATATGGTAACAAGACAACTTCAATATTTATGGATTATTGGAATGACATAAATACATGAAGTGATATAATACTACTTCAATAATTATGTATTCTTAGAATGACAAAAATAAATGAAAGTAGTAAGTTAACTTGAAAATATGATTGAAACCAAATGATGGTGTTCATGATTACTTTAGTTATACATGTTTATACTTTATTGTATAGTTATAAACATGAAGTCTTTATGCAAGGCTTAGTATAATGTAAAGTAAGACGTTAGCTTGTTATGTTTTTTTAATTAAGACATATACAAGAAGTCATTGAATTAATCAATGATTAATAACGTGTAATGGGATTATAACGGTTTATGTCTTCTTATAGAGACATGAACAAGAAGTAACTTGATTAATAAGTACAAGAGGCTTGGAAATTCTATTCTATCATTAAGTTGATTTAGTTGGTAAATAGACAAGCTAAAAGATATAAGTTTATCTTTCATATTGATAGATTGTCTGACAATATGAGTCCTAATGAAATACCACAAGTTTATGGTGTGTTCAGGTAGGAGAATCAAACTCTATCGGTATTGTTTGATTAAATATGACTATAACTTCTTTTCTTCCAAAAGTTATCAAGGTTAGAAATTGAGTATGGATTGAATATACTCAATTAGACTCCTAGAAGATTAATAAGACGTTATTAAATTATGTAATGTGATGAATCACATTAAGCCTTAAAATTGAAGTTCTGAATTTGTTAAGCTACTTATGTGAAGGTTATTAACATAGCATGTCAGAAACTGTCAATGTGTATTTGTAATAACCTAAAAGAGAAAATTAGATTGTTGCTCTAATTGCTAAGTATTTATAGATAATCTATAAATTACTAAAGGCAAGTGGGAGTTTATTACAAAATACATAATCTTCTAAAAACACACTAGTAAAGATCATGATGAGGCTTAACATGTAAATGATAAACCTCATGATGATGGAATTATCATTCATAGATCCACTTGGATATCTCAGGTATTTGATTAATATGCTGGGAATTATATGATGAAGTATTACCAAATAATGGATTGGGTAAACTACTCATACTATGAATGTTATAGATGCTGTTCATAAAGATATTCAAATTTTACAAACTTGGTTTATCTTAATTCTTAATAGTTAGAGAATGATGATGAGTTTATTCAAAGATAATGTAACCCTAGTGGTTTAAATCTTTGTTAAAACTCATATGGACAAAATTGTACACGTATCTTAATGTATATCTTATGACAAGATTATTAATCATAGTTAAGCAATTAACTATGATTGAATACTCTTTCCTAAGAACATTAAAGATACAAAGATGGTAATTGTCATATTTATATGAATATGAAATTTTACAATGAATGTCAAAAACTCTTTCTTAATTGATTACTTGAGCAAGGACGATAAGTAATCAAAAGGAGTTTATGAATTCAAATAAATCTTTGAAGTATACAAAGTGCAATAATCCATGATTGGATAAATGCATGCATCTAGAGATTACTCTTATGTTTAATTATTAATCAATGATTTGATTTATAATTGAAATAAGATAATCTAAGTATTCCAGAAAGCTAGTGGGAGTATTATGTTTGATTTACTAAATCATATATGTTGTATAACATATAAGAAGTAACATTTCATATAAGTAAAATGTTAAGTCTTATTGGAATGAAAATTTACTTAGATGATTTAGAAAATAAAACATACAATCTTGGAACTAAAGTTTATTATTTAATAAACATGTATGGTAAATGAATCTAATAGAATATGATATATCATTTTGAAAGACTAAATTGATATATATATTGGAACATGAATGAAATCTATGTTTGACTGAAGGATTTTTCATGAGCATCATATTATTGTTGTATCATGCTGAATGATTTGACAATATTTGATATCCAATTAAAGTTATTTTAAAACTTGTGTAATGAATATTCTAATGGAATATGTTTGAACTTAGAATAATACAATGATCCTCAACCTGGAATTGCTCCTAAATTCTAAGTATATACAATATAGCAAATTGTTGCGTAATTGTTATAGCCGACAATAAATCTTGAAAGATTGGAAGGCATCAAACATTACACAATGGATATTAAGTTTACGGGATTTTAAAGAGCGTATTGTAGTTTTATACAATGATGCTAGTTTAATTGAGATCACACTCAATACTAGTCGTGGTAGGATTTTATCCTTGTTAATGGCCAAGTGAACTAGTTGTGCTCAACTAAGAGCATAGTTGCATTATACATTAAAGAATTAGAATACTTTAAACTTTAAAATGTTTGAAAGTTTGATTGTCATAAATTGGTGGTTGAGGATATCACACCATTTATGAAATATTATGTGGCTATATCAAAATAGTTGGATGCTCACATACAAGAATTTTGCTAATTAAATTCTTGAAATAAGTATTCTCAAAATTATTATAGATCAAAGTTAGTTGATTTATGCCTTGTCAACAAGTATGATTGACATGACTTGAGGCATAATTCATTAACTAGAATTATCATGCATTGATCTATTTAGTATTTGGATAAAGAATATTAAGCAATTTATTAATTATAATGAATCAAAGTATTTAGTACGTTGGTTTTCATTAATAATAAATTGTATCCTGTATTTGCATGTTTAAATCCGTGAATAACTTATGTTATTCTAAATTGTTCGTTGTCAATTAATGATATGAGACATTTCTGTGGAGCAATCTACCGCTATCCGTAACTGGTAGTTATAAGGGTTGTTTTCAGAAGTGTTGCAAAGTTCATGGGTTAGTCTTGTAGTCAAGAAAGAATTTGTTCCTTCAAATTTGTTTTGAAGTTTAATACTGCTGGGCCCCTCGTAGGGTTGACAAGATGTTTGCGTGCGCACGCCCAAAGTCTATCTGGAATACGTTCAGATGTTTTGGTAATCTTGCTCAATCATAAACAACGAGAAACAGAATTGTTAATTAAAGAATGACTGAGATCCATATCTATATTAACGTGGTATTAGAAACAAAAGGATAATAATAATAATGATGAATCATTAAAGGTTTTTCCAGGAAACCTAGCTCGAGTTGAACTAGGGGCATTGGAGTGTTGCAAGACCCCAACCAATGTCATTGCACTATTAATATATATCCAAGTGGGAGCTGTTTGTTTTATGGATAAATATTAATACGTGCATGTCTAGTATCGAACCCGAGACCACGGGATTGCACACGTTACGAATGAGAATTAATGAACAATAATTATTATATATTAAATGTTAGATATATATTTAATTATTTAAACACAAATTACGATTAACGGGTGTTAGTAATTAACGGTAATGACTAACGGTCGTTAAATATTAAAAGAGAAGGACTTAAGTGAAATTAGGAGTCAAGAATGATCCGGAAACCCCCTTGTGGGTTTATGGCCGGTTTTGGATGGGTTGGGGAGACCCAATCCTCATACAATTTGTCCTCTAAGTTTGCTCTTGTATATATACAATGCCTAGGGTTAATTGTTTGGTACCTTGTACACACACTAAACCCTAAAATTGTTTTCTTCTCTTTTCTTTTGTATAGCCGGTCGAACAAACAACCCTTAGGGTTCTTTGGTTCGAAATTTTGTTTTACAAAATTATTGTGTTTATTTTGATCTTGCAATCACATTAATTCGTTATTAATTCGTGTGTACAAGAACGTGGTAATTACTCACTATAGTAATTATCTTGGATCGATTAACAAAACGGTAAGGGGTTAATAACTGATCCATATAAACCCTAATTAGGGTTTCTTCAATTGTTCAAGAATCAAGAATTGCATATGGTACGTTTTCTTTATGTTTTAGTTAACCTTTATATGTTATACTTGATCCTACGCTTCCGCATATGTGACTACTTGATTATGTTTATTTATATGATTGTCATGGTACATAAATTCTAACACAAACATGGCAGCTTAACATGGCGTTAACCACTTAACGCGACACGTTAACGTGGAGTTAACGCAAGAACGTGCAACAGGTAACTTCAATTTAATGTGCGTTATTTCCTCTTTAACGCAAGAATTGCGTTACCAGTAAAAATGCTCTAAGGTCTTATTATGCTTCTAACATATCATTTGCTATTAATCAAATGTATATAGACCATGGATAGAGCTCATTGAATTCTATGTCTACAACCCGAACGAAATACGATTTTCTGAAAGTGTCAAACCAAACAGGTTGGTAATGGTCAGGTGTATGAAGATCCAACAAAACCGGCCTACCAAATTTTATCATCTTGTTAATAAATCAGAAGTATTAATATGGCAATTATTGCATCAATAAAAAGTTATCATTGCTGTTAAAAATATTTATAAATTATGGATAGATCTGCAACCTGAACAAAATAACAGTTATTGCATCAGAAAAATAATTATCATTGCTAAGTTAGCGTCTCAATTAAACAGGTTGGTCGTTTTATGGAGGGCTGACTAAACCTGCCAAAATTTCATTGCTATGGTGATAACTCAGATTTGGCCATGGTAAGGCACAATAAGTGTGTTGCAGTAAAATTTCTTATCATGAATCCAAAAGAAAATATGATTCAAGTGGTTTCTGCAATTGATGATGTTCAATAGAAAAACAACATATCCAAATATGAATTAATTATTTAATATCTAAAGACATACGATATGAAAATTAATGATAGAGCAGCTAAGGCTAAGCTAAACTGTTTTCAACAGGATTGAGCACCACACCAATAAAGAAAACAGCTCGAGAAGCATCTTCTCTAATCATGAACATGAAGAGATGGTCCGCCACAAAACTTGCCGGTGGAGGGGGAGTTCGAGGACGTCGAAGGGGACACCCCCTCCGTATAGACATAAGACTTACGGCTGCGGATTCTGTTCCTCTTTCATCAACTTCAATAAAAGATTTCTGAATAACTTTGGAGGCATAAATCCACTCACCGACTATCTCAGTGATTTCCTTATTATTAGGATCGGAAGGCAATCTCAATCCCATTTCTTCCATAACATCAAGAGCTTCAAATTTGTAAGTTTTCTTGAACTTTGGTATCCACACCTCATCCAATTTCTGCTTTTCAAGGTTAAAATCTCCATAGAATAAAGTATTATCTGAATGAAACACCTGTAGCAAATCCTGCAAGCCATCTTTCTTATGAGGAAAATATACATTGAGAATTTGTTTGATTGGCCTTTACTTTCATATAGAATTTTTAGCATCGAGTAGCCACTGAATGAACCACAACGAAACTTCTTATGATTGGTCACAAAGGGGGATAAAACCCTCTCCCCACTGATGAGTTCGAAATTTTTCTTCTTTGTAATGTTTGCTTTAAACGGGTTAGACCACATTCCTTTAAAATACAAGGCATTGACAAAGACAATATCCTCTTTTCCAGTCGTATCATTTTCAGTAAGTATAGTGGGGATCAAACCTTTAGTTTTCTTGTCAGCCCATGTATTGATTTCTAGAACGGCTTTAGGCTACACCCATATATAAGAAGTGTAGTATTCGACAACCTACAACCTGGTTACTAGCGCGGAATGGTTTCGACCTTGAAGACAACTATCGATAGAAAAAGAGAAGCTTTGCACAAGGTAATATCCCTAATCGATTCTTGATTAGTATTGAAAGAATAACGTACATAACTCGTCCCCCCCTCACCTCCTTTTATAGAGATGAGGGGGAGGTTAAACCGACTCTAACAAGGTCCTATGTCGGCTGTTACAAAGGAAACGGGTTGGGCTTGGGACACAATCCAACCCAACGACCCCTAGACAAATCATAAGCTAAGATAAAGACTAAAACATAACAATTTCCACCTTAGGCTTTATATTAGCCTACACCAACACTAAGCAACTCTAAACATTGTTGAAACTTGTGTCCAGGTACCACCTTCGTCAAGGCATCCGCAGCATTGTGTTCAGTACCCACCTTCAGAACTTCAACCGTCTTTGCTTCCAAGACATCTCTGATAAAGTGATAACGCACATTGATGTGCTTAGTCCTTTCATGAAAAGCATGATTCCGCGATAAGTGAATCGCGCCCTGATTATCACAATTAACTGCGACAGTGTTAAGCTCCACGCCCAACTCTTCCAAGAGTCCCCTTAGCCAAATAGCTTCCTTCACAGCCTCCGTAAGGGCCATATACTCCGCCTCTGTAGTTGAAAGAGCCACCACGTGTTGTAGCGTTGCCTTCCAGCTTACAACACATCCCTGTACTAAAAACGCGTAACCTGTGATCGACCTACCTTTATCCGGATCCTTTGCGTAGTCTGAATCAACAAAACCTGTTACGTCCACATGGTTGCCACGATTTGTCCCAAACACCAAACCCACGTTTGCAGTACCCCGCAAATATTTCAAAATCCACTTCACTGCTTCCCAATGATTTTTACCTGGATTCGCCAAATATCTACTAACTACACTTACCGCATACGCTATGTCTGGCCTCGTGCACACCATCAAGTACATTAAGCTCCCAACCGCATTTGAATACGGCACCTTACTCATCCTTTCAACATCACAATCCCTAACCGGACAATCCTTCAACGACAGCTTGAAGTGCCCACCCAATGGCATCTGAACCGATTTCCCATTGTCTATTCTAAATTTATTTAAAATCTTAGAAACGTACCCGGATTGTGACACCCTCAGAATCTTGCGACTCCGATCCCTGATGATCTCCATACCAAGAATCTTCTTTGCTTCCCCGAGCTCCTTCATGTCGAACTCCTTTTTAAGCAAAGACTTGATAGACCCAATCTCAGCCTTGCTTTTACAAGCAATCAGCATATCGTCTACATATAACAGTAGATAGATATACTCACCTGGTGCATAACTCCTGTAATATACGCAGCTGTCGTAACTGCTACGCTTAAACCCGTTGCTCAGCATGTACTCATCAAACCTCCTATACCATTGCCTAGGTGACTGCTTCAAACCATAAAGAGATTTCTTTAACAAACATACCTTGTTACCTTGTTCATATCCCGGTGATTGTCTCATGTAGATCACTTCTTCAAGATTCCCATGTAAAAATGCCGTCTTTACATCAAGCTGCTCCAGCTCATAATCTCTACACGCAGTCAATGCAAGTATAACCCGAATAGATGTGTGTCGAACTACCGGCGAAAATACTTCATTGTAGTCAATACCTGCCCTCTGTGTGAATCCACGAGCCACCAACCTCGCCTTGTACCTAGGCTTTTGAACACCTTCAATCCCTTCTTTTATCTTGAACAACCATTTGCAGCTCACCAGCTTTTGCCCAGCTGGATGATCTACTAACTCATAGGTCTCATTCTTTTCCAGAGAATCCATCTCTTCATCCATAGCAACTTTCCACTTAGATCTATCTTTACAAGCAACTGCCTCCTGGTATGTCAATGGTTCATGAGTATCTTCTTCCTCTGCTGTAGCAAACGCGTAAGCAGCCATATTACTCTCATCCCGAAACCTCAAAGGTTTCGTTCTTGTCCTCGGCTCTATATCCCGAACCAACTGATAATCTGTGAGATCCGGTGTTTGATCATGATCTCGATCCCCTGCATCTTCATCATCCCTATCTTCCTGATCATCTGTCTGATCTTCCTCAAGCGTATGATTATTTAACCTTTGCAGTTCCACCTCAACCTGTAATTCCTCAACAGACTTATCATTACCTGCACCAGAATCCTTCAACGTGTCTTTGTACATGACACTTTCATTGAAGACCACGTTCCTGCTAGTGACTATCTTAGGTGATTCATTATCAAGCCTATATAGCCTATACCCCTTCACACCTTCAGGATACCCCAAAAGAACGCATTTTACTGCTCTCGGCTCGAGCTTACCTTGTTTAACGTGTGAATATGCGACACAGCCGAAAATCCTCAACATCCCATAATCACTTGGATGTCCCGACCACATCTCCATAGGTGTCTTTTTCTCAATCGCTGTCGATGGTGACCTATTTATAAGATATGCGGCCATACATGTCGCTTCCGCCCAGAAGGTCTTGGGCAATCCAGACTGAATTAATAAACAGCGTACCTTATCCATGAGAGTTCTATTCATCCGTTCTGCTAATCCATTCTGTTGCGGCGTCCCGGCAATTGTCAAATGTCTAGCAATCCCACTCTCAGTGCATAGCTGCTCAAACTCCCGGTTACAGAACTCAAGACCATTATCTGTCCTTAGCTTCTTAACCGTCCTCCCAGTCTGATTCTCTACTAACTGCTTCCACTCTTTGAACTTTCCAAATGCTTCGTGTTTGAACCTGAGAATATAAACCCATACCCTCCTGGAATAATCATCGACAATAGATAAGAAATACCTCTTACCTCCCAATGATTCCACCTGAGACGGACCCCATAAGTCTGAATGAACATAGTCTATCACTCCCTGAGTAGTGTGCCTTCCTACACCGAAACTGACTCGATGTGACTTTCCCAGAACACAATTCTCACAAAAATCGAGCTTACCTAGACTTTTCTTGCCAAACAGCTCCTGCTTTTCCAGCACCTGTAGTCCCGCCTCACTGATATGTCCCAGTCTTTTGTGCCAAACCTGCGCAAGACTGTCTTTTTCTTCAACACTAGCATTAAGCTCACCCGCCACTGCATGGCCATCCAAAGAGTATACGCAATTATCCCTTCGAGTTCCAGATAAAATAACCCTGGAACCATTAATCACCTTGATTTTGCCCGACTGCATTTTTACGGTATATCCCTCTTTTTCAAGAGTTCCCAGCGATATCAAGTTTCTTTTCAATTCAGGAATATACCTGACATTGTGTAACACAAAACTTGACCCATCTTTCAGTTGTACCTTCACCTTGCCAATACCTCTGATCTTGCACTCCCTGTTGTCACCCAACAGTACCCTGCCCCCATCGCATTCCAGAAAATCAAAAAATAAATCTAACCTGGGTGTCATGTGGTATGAACCTCCTGAATCCATGATCCAATCTAGCAGAGCCTCTGCACTCATAACCATCATCACCTCAGAACCGTCATAAATCGAACCACTGGAGCTTGGCTGATCATCTTTCTTGACGAAACCATTTGACTTCTTGCGATTATTCTTCGGACAGTTTCTCTTTAAGTGCTCCTCAGACTGGCAAATATAGCACTTGAGTCTTCCACCTCGAGACTTCGATCTTGACTTTCCCCTAGACTGATGCGAATTCCTGCGATCAGTTCTTCCCCTCACGTATAACCCTTCACCATCATCCCCCTTCGCCTTAGATCTTTCTTTGATTTCCTTTGAATTCAGTGTGGCCATCACATCCTCCAAAGTCAAAGCTTCCCGTCCATAAAGCAAGGTATCCACAAAGTGTTCGTATGATGCTGGTAAAGAAGTGAGTAATAATAAAGCAAGATCTTCATCCTCGAATTTTACCTCAATATTTGCTAAATCAAGAACGATTTTGTTGAACTCATCTATATGCTCGGAAATCGTACGTCCAGCCGGCATGTAGAATGTATACAACTTCTTCTTCAGGTACAACTTGTTGGCCAAGGACTTTGTCATGTACAAAGTCTCGAGCTTGGACCAAACCCCCGCTGCAGTCGTCTCCCCGGTAACCTCTCTCAGAACCTTGTTACCTAAACACAAAATCATGGCACTGTGAGCTTTCTTGTTTAGCTCAGCTTTTGCTGTAGCATCCATATTCGCGGGTAAAACCTCCAGAGCTGCTTCACATCCATGTTGGATTAATAAAGCACGCATCTTGATTCTCCATAACCCGAAATCACCAGTTTCATCGAATTTCTCGATCTCAAACTTGGCTCCCGTCATTCTTTAATCCCTTTGTTAATTTGCTAAACCTTGTGAAAAACCCTCACAATCACAAACTAACAAAGTCCCTTGTGCAATACCCTTCAAATTAGTTAACCCTTAATTGAATAATAATAATAATACCTTACTATTATTATTCAATAATAATAATAATACACTAGCCTTATATTAAAACAATTTGAAGTAACAAGTTATCTCTTCCTGTGGACTATCCGGTCTTCTTCTTTGTTTACTACGCCGACAATAGAAAATAAAAGAAACCAGATCCAAAAAATCAACAGATGTTTTCTTCTTTGTCGATCAAACACAACATCGATCTCTGCACCTTCTTGTTGTTCTAAACCGAAACCCACAACAGAAAAACCTCCTGCTTCTTTGATAACCCAAGAAACCCTTCTAATCGATCGACCCTAGCTGCTCCTTCTTTGTTGTTGTTGAATCTGGTAGCCCAAACAGAACCACGAATCTGCTCCTTCCAGAAAAACGAACACTAAAGAAAACCCTTCAAGATCGAACCTAGATAACCAGCGAACCCGCGAATCTGGCTCTGATACCACTTGTAGTATTCGACAACCTACAACCTGCTTACTAGCGCGGAATGGTTTCGACCTTGAAGACAACTATCGACAGAAAAAGAGAAGCTTTGCACAAGGTAATATCCCTAATCGATTCTTGATTAGTATTGAAAGAATAACGTACATAACTCGTCCCCCCTCACCTCCTTTTATTGAGATGAGGGGGAGGTTAAACCGACTCTAACAAGGTCCTATGTCGGCTGTTACAAAGGAAACGGGTTGGGCTTGGGACACAAGCCAACCCAACGACCCCTAGACAAATCATAAGCTAAGATAAAGACTAAAACATAACAAGAAGAATCAAATTTATAGAACTAGATTAACTACTATACGCTATTGTGAACCAATATAATCTCGACATTGCTTCTACAGAAACTCGAAGGACCAAACTCGTTAGTTAGATAGTTTACAACCGCCAAGTGGTTAAGTTAGTTAATTATGGTTAAGTTAGTTGGTAGTTAAATTTGGTTATGAACCGAATGGACACAACGATTGGGACATACCCGTTCGTTTACTATACATATACATTTACATGTAATGTTACAAAAGTTAGACGAAATAAAGTTATCTAGTATTATTGTTTGCAATTCATATTGGACTCACGCACATTTGGGACCAACAGCTATAAAAGGTAAAGGTTAAACTTTAACTAGTTTGTATTTTTATTTTTCCCCCCTTGGCAACTCAATTCTTGGGTATTTGCAATAGGAGTGATTTTATAAAAGTAAAAGGTACTGGTTAATTAACTTTAACTAAAGAAAACAAAAAACTTAACATTTACCTTGTTTTCAAAGTCGACAAACCGGGCATCTGTATTGTAAACAGTATTGAGAACCTCCTTGTATGAAGATAATTAACAGACATGATTGAGTTTCTTGGCTACCCAAACTCCATTCGCTAAATTAATATCAAGACTTCCTTCACCACCATTCGCATTTCCTAAAATCTGTGCAAAAGTTTTGAAGTAGGAGACTCGGAACGAAGTTGGTCCATAGTTTCATGTCCAAGAAACTCCAACAGTTGTTCCAAAGTTTTACCTCTGACTCCAAAAGCAAGCATTCCCAATAGATCTCAAGTGAAAAAGGTGAGCAAACGAAATTTCCATTCATGAATCCATTAAGTATGCGCATCATCCAAAAGAACTTTAGTAGCAACCTCCATGCATGTTTTCATGAAGTATTCCCAAAAAGGGACTTTTTTTTTAATCAAATTCCCAAAAAGGTACAAATCCAACTAGTTTTCCCAATTTGGTCATGTGCTAATGTGCGAACGTGCGATCCCATTAGTTTCTTGACACGTGTCCCAGACAAAGAGGACTACACCAATCATTTGCAGGCCCACTCACCCGACCATCGTACACCCCCACCCACGCAGATGTGCGAACGGAGAACGTGCGATTTCCGGCGAATGTGCGAAAAGTGCAAAAAAAAATACCATTGAAAATAAGCAAAATCTCCATTAGGTACTTCATATCTTTTTGATTTGATTAATTTTTTTAATTATTTGTAAATAATTTTCAGATGTATATCAATTTTTTCAATCTTTTATCACTTTTTATCACTTAAAAACTTTCAAATCCACACACACTCAAATACGGCACCCTCACAAGACTGCAAGAAGCTACAAAGGCTCAACAACCTTACAAAAATCCCTTTTAAGAACAAAAGGGCAAATAAAAACTGCAACTAAACACGAACCACATCATCGTTTCCTATATTCCTTAAGACACTTTAGCATTCTTACCCATCCATANTTTTTCCCCCCTTGGCAACTCAATTCTTGGGTATTTGCAATAGGAGTGATTTTATAAAAGTAAAAGGTACTGGTTAATTAACTTTAACTAAAGAAAACAAAAAACTTAACATTTACCTTGTTTTCAAAGTCGACAAACCGGGCATCTGTATTGTAAACAGTATTGAGAACCTCCTTGTATGAAGATAATTAACAGACATGATTGAGTTTCTTGGCTACCCAAACTCCATTCGCTAAATTAATATCAAGACTTCCTTCACCACCATTCGCATTTCCTAAAATCTGTGCAAAAGTTTTGAAGTAGGAGACTCGGAACGAAGTTGGTCCATAGTTTCATGTCCAAGAAACTCCAACAGTTGTTCCAAAGTTTTACCTCTGACTCCAAAAGCAAGCATTCCCAATAGATCTCAAGTGAAAAAGGTGAGCAAACGAAATTTCCATTCATGAATCCATTAAGTATGCGCATCATCCAAAAGAACTTTAGTAGCAACCTCCATGCATGTTTTCATGAAGTATTCCCAAAAAGGGACTTTTTTTTTAATCAAATTCCCAAAAAGGTACAAATCCAACTAGTTTTCCCAATTTGGTCATGTGCTAATGTGCGAACGTGCGATCCCATTAGTTTCTTGACACGTGTCCCAGACAAAGAGGACTACACCAATCATTTGCAGGCCCACTCACCCGACCATCGTACACCCCCACCCACGCAGATGTGCGAACGGAGAACGTGCGATTTCCGGCGAATGTGCGAAAAGTGCAAAAAAAAATACCATTGAAAATAAGCAAAATCTCCATTAGGTACTTCATATCTTTTTGATTTGATTAATTTTTTTAATTATTTGTAAATAATTTTCAGATGTATATCAATTTTTTCAATCTTTTATCACTTTTTATCACTTAAAAACTTTCAAATCCACACACACTCAAATACGGCACCCTCACAAGACTGCAAGAAGCTACAAAGGCTCAACAACCTTACAAAAATCCCTTTTAAGAACAAAAGGGCAAATAAAAACTGCAACTAAACACGAACCACATCATCGTTTCCTATATTCCTTAAGACACTTTAGCATTCTTACCCATCCATATTGACTACCACTGTAACAATCAGAAATGTCATGATAGGCCAGATTTGAGTTGCATATATGGAGGATGAGAATTGATGAACCTTTTGTGTTGTTAAAAAAAGAAGCAAAATAAGGCTATTTCAACATATGATAAATAAACAAAACTAAGAGAAAACAACATCTTAGTTGATAATCTTCAACAATCATAAGCATCGAGTCATTATAGCAATCTCCTAATGCATTTCATATATGCATTATAAAAAACTAGAAAGGCTTGTGAGGAAAAGAAAACAGAGCAACTAAGAAGTAGCATAAGCTTTGCTCCTACTAGTAAATTCTAATAGTCAATGTGTTTTTTTTAGTCTTTTTTTTAATAAAAGTTGTACTTATCGAAAGTACAAAAGATATCTTTAAGTAGATTTGTTTTCTTTTTCAAGAAATCTCGTCACATGGGGTGGCCGAAATTCGCACATTAGCACATTTCAAATCGCACGTTTGTTTATAGACACGTGGGGTACAAGTGATAGTGGGTGGGCCTGCAAAATGATTGGTATAGTCCTCTTTGTCTGGACACGTGTCACAAAACTAATGGGATTGCACGTTCGCACATTAGCACATGACCAAATTGGGAAAACTAGTTGGATTTGTACCTTTTCGGGCATTCGATCAAGAAAAAGTCCTTTTTGAGAATTAACGCTTATGATTATCATTCATTGTAAGCCTGTTAGAGGCGGTTCAGCCGCTCAGCCTTTTATGCAGGCCTAAAGTGGAAGCCTAAAGGGAAGTTTCAAAATGAGGCCTTATATATTAAAGTTTTTTTTGTACAAAAGGGTTTATGTAAAATCCTTGATTAAGTTTTAAAAAGTAATATACCATAAA
>LBNU01009512.1:1791-31685 GCA_014162995.1 Artemisia annua
TTGATTCAGGCCATGTTATGGATCCACAATGATATGAAATGATATGATAAGCTCAAATGATCAGACAAACACCAATAAGAACAGCAATCACCTAAGATTCTAATTTAAGCTAAAATGGCAGTCAACTAACAATAGGCAATAATGATGAGTCTAAACAATAACAAGCTACTCACTAGCATCAAATCACCTCAAATACACATAATAAACATAAAAACACAGAAGAACTCATGTACAAGTCTCTTAAACAGTAAATGGCTAAAAACTTGAAATGAGAGCTTACAAGTGAAACAGTGTGATCCAAACCAAGAACCAAGAACAAAACTATCCTAACACCTCCCATGAGGTACTAATACCATGAACATCCAGTGTTTACCATGCTCCATTGCTTCTTTCTCTCTTCTCATGTATTTTTTTTATTTTCCTTTGATTTTTTTTCTTATTTTTTTTGTATTTTTGAGTTTTCAAACCAAACTTGTTTAAAATGCTCAGAAACTTGAAGAATGCTTATAATTAAGCCAAAGTGAACTTAATCTAACAAGAACAAACAGCTTAAAGCAAATTTAAATGAATTTGTCAATTTCACTTAAATATACCAAATTTGAATTTATAAAAGAAATACTAAAATTAATGATGAAATTAGTTCCAAGTACACAAGGTAAGCTGATTACAACAGGATTTAATGAAAAATTACAACTTGGAAACAATTTTGCACTAGAACGACATTAAAGATTACACTACAACTAATACTACTCTCTCTAACACCTCTATCTTCACTTTTTCTTGACTTATAAGCACTGAGGGAAGCTTCTCTCTCATTCCCACTTTTTTTCTGAGCCCTTGGATGTGAAAGGATTAATCTTGGCCTTTGAATGGTTTTGGCGCCAAAAGTCTTTAACAGCTTTCCTGGTTTCTTGAAAACTTTTGTGATCAATAAATGATCTTTGGATTATGTGGAGGTAAGGAATGGGAGGCTGAGGTGGAGGTAAGGGTGGTGTACAGTGATAGGGTACCAAGTTGGAGGGGAAGGTGGAGAGGTTTGACCCTGGTTTGACTGGTGGGGAGGGAGTAATAAAAAAACGGGTGTGTTAGATTTTATGAAAAAGGGAATTGGGCCGTGGAAGGTTTTGGGCCAGAGGGAGGTTTTGGGTTTATGTTTTGGGTTAGTAAATATAAAGGGTCCATTGGTTTGTAGTAATAAGCAAAGCCCAAGGACCAAATTTGTAGAAACTGAAAATCCAAGGACCAATTCTGCCATTTTTCCAAACTTCTCCCAAGGACCTATCTTGCCAACTTTGAAATTCCATAAGGACCTTTGATGCCATTTTTCACTTTTTAATTATCCAAGGACCATTTTTGACAATTTTCAAAAGTTCAGGGACCTTGTTTGCCAATTGCTCAAAAATTCATTCAAGGACCAATTTTGACAAATTAGAATATTTCAGGGGACTTGAATGATAAAACTCCACAATTTTGAACTTCAGGGACTAGTTTTGCCAATATTTGAAAGTTGGGGGACTGAAACTGCCAATTATGCAAACTTTGTTCGTTTTTCATTTGTTTTTAAACATTTTGCATTTAAGACATATAAAACACGATCCTTGGATATTTTCTGCGTTTTGATGCGTTTTTGAGTGTTTTCACATGTTTTTGCAGTTCAGAATCGACCAAAAATGATGAGTGTTTGAGCACTCATCAATCCCCCACACTAAACTATTGCTAGTCCCTAGCAATCTTTTATGAAAATTTAGATGGATTTTAATCTCTTTACCAAAAGCCATCACTTCTGAAGTAGCTAAATGTTTCAGTTCAAGTAAGAACCATGGTACACCGATAACCATGTGATTTTGAGCAAACCACCAGCTTTCAACGGATTTGATATGTCTTTACCAGAAGCCGTTTGCTTCTGGACTAGCCAACTCTTTGATAAAATATCTTATTATCTTTGGTGAGCTGATTACCAATTATGGTTTTTCCACTGCCTTTACCACAAGCCATAATCTTGCGGGCTAGCCAACTCTTCACTATAAGATATGGTGAGTCGATTACCATACAATTTTTGGCAAATTGTCAGCCGTAAACGGATTTGATGTATCTTTACCAAGAGCCGTTTGCTCCTGGATTAGCCAATCCTTTTGTCGGTTAGACATGGCGGACTGATAACCACAAAAAATTTTGAAATAAAGTGAAAAAAAAATTTTTGAAAATTTTGGCCAAAAACGGGGGTACTAGATGGTATAATGTGATAAAATTCGCTAGAATTCCCCCCCCCCACACACTTAGAATTGAATATTGTCCTCAATATTCAAAGTCCCGGCTATTATGCCGAATCCTTGAACGGGAAAAACAATATTCTAAGCTAACTGCGGAAATGTTCAATTGATCGGTCAAAGAATGCATGAAGAAATATGTCATCGGTTCAATCTTAACACTTGACTAAAGGTCACTGAAAAATATGCTCATTGCCAGGGGCGTAGCTATGTGGGGGTAAGGTGGGCCATGGCCCACCCACAAAGCCTTAATAGTTAATATATGTGTTGTAGTCCAAGCCCAATTTACTATTGTATATTAACATTTGATCCACCTACAAACTAGATATCTCTCTATTAGTTTGTGTACTTAATCCCTCATCCATCCATCAATTCGTATTAAGTCCTATGTCTAAGAATTTTGGTTCAAATTCATTTTAAGATGATTTTGGTTATGCGGACGAGTGTCGTGTGCAACTAAAGCGTTGAATAAACAAATATGTTGCAACCTTTTTACATAGTTATATATTATACTCCGCAATCTTTTGTGTTCCTTTCTAACATGCGGGTGTCTTTTAAATTTTTTTGACCCCTCATGAAAAGAATTCCTGGCTACGCCCCTGTTCATTGCTTGAGGTTGGGTATTTGAGGTAGGGTCACTCGGCATATAAAAGTTGCACGGAGTGAAAATTTTCTCCTTAAATTAAACTGTTTAGGAGATTGATAATTAGGTTCAAGTTCGTGACCTACAATTTATACTATAGAAAACTTAGAAGACTAATCATTTTTACTACAGAAAACTTAGAAGACTAATCAAACATTATCAATATTTCATAACTTGCACTCCAAATTTATTTTCCTTGATTATCGGTCAAAGATATGAAATATGTGTTTTCCTTATTTGCTTTTCATTGAGTGTTGAAAAATATCTTATCAAAATCTGACTAATTATGAATTAAACGAATATATATTTAGAAATGAACTATTTCGATGACTACTACATATATTAAGAAAGATTTATGAATAGAAAAGTATGAGACAACGTTAATTCACTAAATTTATATCTTGTTATCATTGTCTTTAGCATATTATTCATTGGACATAATGTACTCCGTATAATCGGTTGATCAACATTGTCAACTATCAACATTTTGCATTAACTAGATCACATATAACATATAGACGAGGTGGATATATAACTAGTTTAGATGCAATCCGAACCATGAGGTTTGAAGCACGCTTGTGTCCAAAGTATCAAAATAAATAATGTAAACTGAAAGAAATATCATATTACAATTCGGTATTTGATACATAAAAATACTCATGCCATGGTCCCTTAGCAACATTGCCACTTGCTACATACCCTTTATAAACGTTCAACACATTNAAGACTAATCATTTTTACTACAGAAAACTTAGAAGACTAATCAAACATTATCAATATTTCATAACTTGCACTCCAAATTTATTTTCCTTGATTATCGGTCAAAGATATGAAATATGTGTTTTCCTTATTTGCTTTTCATTGAGTGTTGAAAAATATCTTATCAAAATCTGACTAATTATGAATTAAACGAATATATATTTAGAAATGAACTATTTCGATGACTACTACATATATTAAGAAAGATTTATGAATAGAAAAGTATGAGACAACGTTAATTCACTAAATTTATATCTTGTTATCATTGTCTTTAGCATATTATTCATTGGACATAATGTACTCCGTATAATCGGTTGATCAACATTGTCAACTATCAACATTTTGCATTAACTAGATCACATATAAAATATAGACGAGGTGGATATATAACTAGTTTAGATGCAATCCGAACCATGAGGTTTGAAGCACGCTTGTGTCCAAAGTATCAAAATAAATAATGTAAACTGAAAGAAATATCATATTACAATTCGGTATTTGATACATAAAAATACTCATGCCATGGTCCCTTAGCAACATTGCCACTTGCTACATACCCTTTATAAACGTTCAACACATTATCATAATTAATTGTTTGCATACTCGTTGTCGCTATTAATGCCATTTTCAATTCGCCACCACTACTACGGTCCATTTTTGGTGTTAATGTCTCAGTGTCTCATTGTCAAAGATAAGGTCGAAATAGATATGGAAACACGACATGTATATCGTGTATATTCATAGGACACACAAGGCCAAATGTTATAAAGTTTCAATTCTATCATATATCTGATCAAACACATTTAATATTGAATCCATAAGGTCATGGTATCATATATGGGGATAACTTGACTATAATCATCTACTAAAATACACTAGAAATTGAATCAGGGACCCACAGAAAGAAGTCATGGACCTACAAAATGACTAAAGACTCATAATTTATAGCATTGTAACTTGTAAGTAATTAGCTATAATTCAATTGTAGCTAATATATTCCAATCATATATTGCAGAATTGTTTGGAGCATGTGCTTTAAAGAGATCAAGCATATCATGCAGCTTAAAAGCGGAGGTAATGAGTTCAAATTTTAGCAACTTTGTCTTTTAATCATGATATTACATGATTCACCTCTATTATTAAAGGCCGTTAAAGAATTAGTACCTTTATAGAAACTAGACGAGTACCCGTGCATAGCAACGAGATTTTATAGCGACAGATAGTTTATTGATAAAAAAAAGTTTATAAGTTATAAACGAAAAATAATGTTTTGAAACCCGGTTCGACCCGGGTGGTTCAACCGGTTGAACCGTTCCGGTCGAAAATGGGTCGATTTAAACCGGGTCAACTTGCTAGGTTGGGTCAAAAACGGGTCAAATTAAACCGGATCAATCCGCCGGGTTTGAAGCGTCCCGGGTCAACCCGGTTTGTGTTTTCATTGGTTGTATTTAATTTGGTAGATATGTTTTTAATTGGTTGTAAAATGTGAATAAATCATTGTACTTTTAAGTAATGGATAATGTTTTGAAACCCGGTTCGACCCGGGTAGTTCAACCGGTTGAACCGNAAAACCTTAGACATATTGTCATACTCGTATATTTATGGCTTCACTAAGCAGATCTCATTTAAAAGGAAAGTTACGTAAATATGTGTTATGCTTTAAATTCATTCAGACTTGATAGCATCATCAACTTTACTTTTATTTTCTTTATTAGTTTATTTTTAATACACTTTCAAAACTTTTCCATATAATACCATTTCGTGAGGATTGAGATCCCTGTCTCATGTCTATATTGGCAGGATTCTTTTCTTCATTTGCGTTTTAACATAAATGTGATCTGCTCAAAGTGTGACACGTACCTATAAGCTATAATTTCAGACTATGGTAGTAGCATCATTGTGTGAAAAGATGGCACAAAAACTTGAAAGATGTTAAAACGTGAGGTTACGTCACACTTTGTAATTGTATTCTCCTTATTTAGTTAAGTTTTATTTAAGCCAAACAAATAGTACTCCGCATTGGTTTCTAATGTTTTGTGCTAAACTTATGTTGAGTACTTTCGATTTTCATAATGGAATATGTTTGGTGGACCTAACAAAGGGGCCTAATGGTGGACCTAAGGCTTTAAATACTTGTACAGTGCAGTGCATGCACTGTACAAGTATTTAAAGCCTTAGGTCCACCATTAAACCCCTTTATTAGGCCTATATATCAAGGTTGGTATGTCTAAAAATCAACGTAGCAAATCTTCAAACCATATGTTAAGCATTGATTCGATTCGACATTAGTTCCAGATTTTCTAGACATATGTATCATTAACTCCTATTAAGTGACCACACACAAAGGAGAATACAATTACAAAGTGAAAAATATAACAAACTATGATTACACATTACATAATATGTGATTATTGTCATTACTGAAGTTGTATAATGACCATGGACGGAACTTAAAACGAACCGAGGGGGCCATGTCCTCTCAAAATTTTTGACCCTATGTACATTTTATATGTTTTTATATAATTTTACTTATTTTTAATATAAACGTTTCAGTGCAATGTATATCGGGTCATAAAATAAATATTTTTCAAATTAGCCCTCCCACCATAGCGTTCATGTTCCATCCCTATCCATGATCATGTTAAGGCCTCATTAATACCAAAGCTCAAAATGGATAAAAAGTAAAAAATATAACTTACTTGAAGGATTGATGTTTGTGAAAATATGTCATGCTTTGAATTCTTTTGACTCACATGTGATCACCTAAGGGTGATCACGGTCCAAAAACCGGACCGGACCGACCAAGATCGGACCGGACCGAAGACCGAGAACCGGAAAAACCATAGACCGAGACCGGACCGAATGTGGTCGGTCCGGTCTCGGTCCGGTCCGGTCCGGTCGGTCTTCGGTCGGTCCGGTCCAATTAGGCAAGATTTGGCAAGTTTTTTCGGGTTTTTGGTCGGTCCGGACCGGACCGGACCGGACCGACCGGACCGAGGACCGAATTAGCCAAAAAGCTTAGACCGAGGACCGGACCGAATGTGGTCGGTCCGGTCCGGTTCGGTCCGGTCCGGTCGGTTTTGTCGGTCGGTCCGGTCCATCCGGTCCGTTTGCTCAGCCCTATGATCACCAACTTTACTTCATTGTTTGTATCTCTTTACTACACTTTTTATTTTTAAAGTTTTTCGTGAGAATGAAGAGAACCTTCATCTTTAAATGATTTATTTTTTACGCGTTCTTTGTGATGGTAAGATAAGATATTGTGTACCTAAAGGTTGACACGTAACTATGCTACACTGACCAACTACGGAGTATATGTTTTTCGTGAAAATTGAATAGGAAACTCTATATTCACATGATCCTTTTTTACCTTTTTCATTACTAGACGAGTACCCGTGCATAGCAACGGGATTTTATAGCGACAGATAGTTTATTGATAAAAAAAAGTTTATAAGTTATAAACGAAAAATAATGTTTTGAAACCCGGTTCGACCCGGGTGGTTCAACCGGTTGAACCGTTCCGGTCGAAAAATGGGTCGATTTAAACCGGGTCAACTTGCTAGGTTGGGTCGAAAACGGGTCAAATTAAACCGGGTCAATCTGTCGGGTTTGAAGCGTCCCGGGTCAGCCCGGTTTGTGTTTTAATTGGTTGTATTTAATTTGGTAGATATGTTTTTAATTGGTTGTACAATGTGAATAAATCATTGTACTTTTAAGTAATGGATAATGTTTTGAAACCCGGTTCGACCCGGGTGGTTCAACCGGTTGAACCGTTCCGGTCGAAAAATGGGTCGATTTAAACCGGGTCAACTTGCTAGGTTGGGTCGAAAACGGGTCAATCCGCCGGGTTTGAAGCGTCCCGGGTCAACCCGGTTTGTGTTTTAATTGGTTGTATTTAATTTGGTAGATATGTTTTTAATTGGTTGTACAATGTGAATAAATCATTGTACTTTTAAGTAATGGATAATGTTTTGAAACCCGGTTCGACCCGGGTAGTTCAACGGGTTGAACTGTTCCGGTCAAAAAATGGGTCGATTTAAACCGGGTCAACTTGCTAGGTTGGGTCGAAAACGGGTCAAATTAAACCGGGTAACCCGCCAGGTTTGAAGCGTCCCGGGTCAACTCGGTTTGTTTTTTAATTGGTTGTATTTAATTTGGTATATATGTTTTTAATTGGTTGTACAATGTGAGTGAATCATTGTACTTTTAAGTAATGGGGTGTTTTAATAAGAGTATTAATTACATTAATTTTCTCTCACATTTGACTTTCAATACTCAACTTCAAGACTTAACTTTTTCAAGTTTGACCATTTTTCCATTATAGATAGTATAGATGAGAAACATCTAAAGACACTAAATAAATCGCATTTATAAAAAAAAATAAACTCGTCTTAATAATAAAACTTTCTCACTTTACAATGTTACCTTGTAAGGGTTTGGTTCATTGTAGAACAAGTATTTTTCAAAGATCAAATGGAATGATCCTCACCCTCCATTCCTTTTCATCTAATGGCTGGGATTAAAGAATTTTTAATAAAAAAATACACAGAGGGCCAAAATAGTCATTATATACGACTTGATAAGTCACGTGCATGGCACATATCTCGCTTATCACTCACAGAAACTCACATCTCTCCCTTCCTCTCTCAACAACCACTCATTTACTCTCACTGGTCTCCATCATCATCAATTCATCACTCATTTATTCTATTCTCACACACTCACTACCTCTCTCAACCACCAAACTCTCACAAACTCCCCAAAATCAAAACCTGTATTCAGATGCATCATAACAAGGATCAAAATTATTAATATTAGAAGTGAAATTGTGAAGGATAAGAACGTTTTTGGTAATATTTTAAATTGATGTTGATTTTTTTTTAATTGTATGTATTATGCCAATTTTGATGTTAATTGAAGTTTTGTTAATGTTTTTCATAATTTAGGGATTATATTCATTGATGATATATAAGCAGTTAAGTTAGTTAGTATATCTGATTATCCATTTACTAAAAATGATCAAATCGCCGATTTTACTTTGATTCTATGGTGCGTATAATCTGTACTACTTGTGCAAATGACTTTAAAAAAAATAAAAAATAAAAAAAATTGCTATATGTTTGACTATGCCATACTAGGATTGAAATGAAAACATCTTGATTGTGACGAGTTCTTTTGTGTGTGACTTTGCGCCAGTAGATGTGTTTTAATACAAAACAAATAGAATTATCGAGTACAAGTCCACTAGGGATGGTTCACTAGTAAAGTGCAACACCTGGGTTATAACTGGGTTATAACTGAGATCAAGCCAACTCTTTACTCTTTGGACCATAACCTAGTTAGGGATAGATGCAAGATTATGACTACAGAGACCTGAATCAAACTACTCTAAAATATACAAAACTTGAATCATTGTAACATTCATGTGACCAGTAAAGAACAAGTATTGTGTCTTACGAACATGAATAGATAAGGTACTTGTTACGGATTTAAATGCTTGAAAAAGGATCCTGAGAATGATGACGTATACAATGACTAAATCCTGAAGTTTTTATAGTGAGTGAGGTATAAGGTTACTGGCGTTGTATGATTATTTTGCAAATGGTAGAACATGGATGGGGATGATGATGATGTAAGAGCCTACACATTACTAACTTTTATGCATTTGTTAAATACTTTCTGGTCACATATGGTTTCTGTCTGAAAGGTAGTTTTAACTTTAAGATCTCATATAAACTACAACCTTCAAACATGTACAGCAGGGATTACTACTTGTTGGATACGGAGACTAACTTGTGTTAAGATTGTTACACAACGGTTGATCAATTATGTTGGGACTTAAGTGATTGTACACTAGCATTGAACACTTGATAGGATTATTACTACATAACCACTAAATTGTTATTGTGATTATGTTCATTAATTGTCGTTTTTGTGTAGAAATTGATGACGCTGATCTCAATACGCTTGTGAAAACATTGCCGTTTTGAAGGCCAAAGCTACCAATGTTCTTGAAGGTACTACCGTTCATAAACTCATTTATCTTGTATTCAATTCAAGCCACTTTTTACTACAAGTACGCACCACTGATCCATTTAGAGTCTAAATGTAACCCTAACTTTCATGACTTAACACTTAACACATAAATGCGTGAAAAAAGAGGAATATTTTATGCGTAAATCATGTGATTCATGTAAACATAACACTAAATCACATGTGATTTAGATTTACACTAAATCACATGTGATTCAGGCACACATAACATTGAATCACATGTGATTTGGTGACAAAATTCCACTAAATCAAAGTAATTGAGTTTTTTGTTCCTTGCATGGACACGTGCCGCTTATGATTATTTGATCTCTTACAATATCAACAGTTTTATGCAGGTGCTGCAATTTCAGAAGTGTCTTGACAAAATTGGAAAAAAATATCCAATAATAAATGTAAACCATAGGTTAAGGGTAAGCATGTCGAGCAATCAACTGAAACACCATGCGATGATGTTGTTGTCCTTGTTAGTGAATCACCCCAATGGTCGAGGCATACAAAGGCTTCAATTTGCTGGAATATATCTCATACGAATGTTGAGAAAAGGAAACAAGCTGATGATAATATAAAGGTGAAGAAGCTCAAAGCTAAAGCAAATATTGGTTTGAGTACAAAGAGGTCTAAGCTTGCTAAGTCTCACATGCACCCTAAAAAAAATTCAAATGCGAAGCCTACTAAGGCTGAGCTAAAGGCATAGCCTCATCTAAAGGCAAAGCCTGCTCAACCGCTTAGGCCTAATGTTGAAAAAGATGAACAAGAACTCGAAAGTAATGTGCATCCGCGGGGTATTCATTATAAAAATAAGTAGGAGGCGAAGCCGCAACTAGAGGAAGGAGAACATTCAGAACGCGATCAGAGTTAGGAAGGAACGCGTTCAAAGATAGGAAACTATTTTCTACTATTGTTTGTTTTTAGGTCTTTTGTGTTTTACTGCAAGTACTTGACTTTCAAACTTTGTTGGTATATGAAAAGTCAAAGTGTAGTTATGGACAAGTATTTAGTACCAAGATTCGAGAAATGAATGTTTTAAATAGTTCTCTTAGATGATAACCGATGTCACTTTAAGTGACAATGATGTGAATCACAAGTGATTTGATCCAAATCACAAGTGATTTGGCATAAATCACAAGTGATTTAACCCAAATCACAAGTGATTTAGCATGATTATTGTCTAATTTCTTAAATTTTGTAACATATTTAACTTGTAAGTTGTAATTATAACAAAATAACTTAATAGAAAGTGAAAATTAAAATCCACTAAGACTTTTATTCGAGTATATTTGGCACAAATCACAAGTGATTTGGAACGAATCACAAATGATTAGGCATGATTATCACATATTGTTATTTCCTTTCTTAAATTTTGTAACATTTGTATAACAAACTCGTAATTCTAACAAAACAATTTAATAAGAGGTGTAAATTAAAATCCAACTAAGGCTTTTATTCAAGTATGAATTCACAGATCAAAGTTTTATTTGAAGTAACTATCATCAAGTAGACAAATCACACTTGTGATTTGTGACAAATCACGGATTATCACATGTGATTTGTCCCAAATCACAAGTGATTCACATAAATCATTTATGATTCGCAAATTACAAGTGATTGTCACGAATCACAAGTGATTTTGCCCAAATCACAAGTGATTGGTCACAAATCACAAGTGATTTTTCACAAAAGTAACAAAACACAAAAGAACTTAAGTTTGTTAGTCTATCAATTATCTCGTTCTCTTCACCATATGAGTTTCTTTTTCTTCTAAGACCAGGTGGTATTATGTCCCTTGTCCAACGCCTTAAAATGTACTTCTTCCGAATCTTTTCAATGTCATTATTCTTGAAAACGCATAATATGAGCCCATCATGAGAATTACCGGACTATACCATATTATACCTGAAAGCATATAAAAACACATGGTCTTAGTGAGAAAATTTATAATAAACAAACACCATTTTATTCCAAATCACAAGTGATTAAAGCCACATCACAGGTGATTTGTGCCAAATCACATGTGATTTGGCCCGAATCACTTGTATTGGTTAATGTTCTTCACTTTTCCTTCACGGTTACACATCAAATACTTGTGTTATACAAAACCACTTCTAGTTTTCCTGTGTGATGAAAGTTTCATTTCAAAACCACCTCTATAAGCGTAAGCTTATACATCCTAATCAAAGTACATCCCCTCTACGGGTATTAATTTTGGTTCCATATTAGGTTGCCAATTGAACCACCGGGTGTCTCGCTATGAATTACTAAACTCGCTTTAGGTGTTCTAACAACACCTAAAAAATATACAAGGTTGATGTTTGTTGTAATCAGATTTGTTAAAAATGTCATGTTAATTCTTTTAAAAATTGTAGGTAAAATCACATGTGATTTGAGGTAAATCACATGTGAATTGTGGTAAATGAGTAAATCACATGTGATTTGCGGTAAATCACATGTGATTTGCGGTAAATCGCATGTGATTTGCGGTAAATCGCATGTGATTTGTAGTATACTCATGTGGTTTGCTTCAAATGACATGTATACTAATTTCAAATTCTAATTTCAACTTCTAGCCTCTAAACATATATAAATCACATGTGACTTACTGCATATCATAAGAGATTTCACCATATACCTCAAAACTAAATTAATTTAATAAAATCACAAATGATTTACCTTTAACTGATGTAGTGTTTAATTATTTGTTCGATCATCTTCAACAACAAACCAAACTCGTTCATCATCACTAGCGAGTATACATTCTTCAACTTTCTAAACTCGTTCAACATCATCAAAAATCATAACCTCGCTACCTCCTTCAACTATCCGAACTCGTTCAACAACATCACTCATATACTCGCTACCTTTTAATCATCAACAACAACACTCATAACCTCACCACTTCCTTCAATATTCTGATTTTGTTCAACAAAATCAACAACCATACTATGCTACTTAGGCTACCTAATTTAACACTCTCAATTTGTTCAACATCACCTACACTAGCTTCCACACTCTTAACGTGTACAATTTCTCCAATATATATATCCATAGCTTGTAGGATATTGATGATTTTCGATCAGATTTGAATAAATTTCATGATTTTTGAACGGATTTGATGATTAAACATAATCTAATTGAATGATATTCAACCTAATTTGATGATGAATGATGAATTTAATGGATGATTTTGATGATTTTTGGACGGATTTGATAACTATATATAATGTAATTGAAGCTATTCGACCTAATTTGATGAATGAATGATGCATTTTATGGATGATTTGATGATTTTTGAATATGTCGTGTGTGTTTTTTGTGTGTGTTGAGAGAGGAAATTGTGGATAATGACCTGTTATTGTGTGTGGATTTGAGAAGGGAAGAGAAAAAAAACTTTTATATCTGACCAAAATGCCCATAGTGTAAACATCAGATTTAATTTTGGCCATTGGATGAATGTGGATTGGATGGTTTGGATGTTACCATTTGATCTTTGAAAAAAGTGTGTACTATATGGATCTCACCCCTACCTTGTAATTAGTCACATTATGAATAAAGAATCGATTACTATTTTTCTTTTCGATCTTTTTTTCAGTTTGTGGATAAAAAAAATTATAAACATGTGATTACATAATTTGCCAAAAGTATTTTACTATTGATAAAAAACTATAAGTATACTTTATAAAAATGAAGTTATATATTATTACTAAATTAACTAGTTATAATGCCCGCGCACGCGCGGGTTTTTTTTAAAATTTTTTGAATCATATATTTTTATTTATTAAAAAACAAATAATTTAATCTTTGTTTTGTTTGATTTATGATGTTTAATTATAGTTTTTTATTATTAAAGATAATTATTTAAAAATTTTAACCCTATTGTTAATTGCATCTTATCTATATTTTTTGTATTTATCTTCTACTTGTGTTATGGATAAATATAAAATATTATCTAATAAGAAAATATTTTTTTTCTAAATAATATTATTACTAAATAAGGTATGGTTTAGTTTTTTTGAAATGGAAAAGTCCCCACTTAGAGTTTTGTTTTATTATATAAAAGATTAGCAATATATAATGATTAACAACTAGTGCATGCAAATGACTTGGTTTTCTTAAAAGTTGTTACAGTATAATTCAAGTTAAATGCATCCATCCACCTCTTTGATATATATATATATATATATATATATATATATATATATATATATATATATATATATATATATATATATATATATATATATATATATTTAACTTTTTTGAACAGAGATTTCATTTCACTCCTCACAAATGAAGGTAATTTGAACACAACAAGTTACATCGAACATAATGGGCAAAATCAAAACCGACTTGCCAAACAAAATACACAAGGTAACAAGTTAAGCCAAGACATACACCATAATAGTTGTGACGGACTACAGCAACACCATACAAGGGTGGGGGGAATCACCAGAGTGAGCTTTTGGTAGACACAACTATATGAAGGTGTAGCTTGACAAAAGTACATAAAACATACAAAGAAGATAAAACTAAGCATCCTTAAAGGAGCAAGACCTAAACCTAACAGATCTAAAGTCGAAACCCAAGGCAGCATCAAGCCATCGATGACGGACCACAACAGATCTGAGCAGAGGAGACCGGAAGACAACTGATCTGAGCAGAACAGCGGTGGCGACAGCGAATGGTGGCAGCGAGCGGCGGTAGTTGGGAGATGACAGATCTGTGTGTAAGAACTTTTATTAAAGGAAGGGGAATACAAAAGAGGTTCGGACGGCCGGCCGAAACCGACCGCCGGATGGTTATTTGAGTTTATTTGATATGATTGTGCAACTTTGGTTCTAATTACATTGTACCAAATTACATTGTACCTAACCTATGACGAGAAACATCGAGAAACATGTGGACACAAAACATAAATCACATTTACCATAAAAATAAACTCAAATAATAATCAAACTTTTTCACTTTACAACGATACCTTGTAATTGTATATGTTAGGAATAAATTGAAAAACCTTTTTATTGTTAACTTTGGGAACGTAATGACGAATATGTACATTTTGCATGTTAGATTGTCATGTTCCATTATTCCCCAAGCTTCATTAAATAATTATTCCCCGACCCACATCATTTCTTGAACACTTTTTTATTCAAACATAAGTTATGAATCATAAAACTTGCTACCGAAAAATCCAAAGCAAATTATAAATCATGAATCTTGTTACGCGTTACAACATTCAAAAACCATTATTTAAATACAATACAATGAACTAAACAAATTCTTTAATTTTTCACATCGGCAAATCCAAGAATTCAAAACTCCAAACTTTCGATCCATAAACTACACTAGCAGGGTACCCGCGCGTTGCAGCGGCGGGTACCATGCAATTGTAATTCAGCGAAATTTTCTTTTAGTTTTATATTTTACGATACAATAGACATACGGATGACGTCAATTTAGTTTTAAATAATGTTATGCAATAACAATATTTTTTATATAAAAACTGTAGATTATCCACGTGATGTTGTGACAATACTGAGTTGGTAGCTATTATATTGTAAAAGTATGATGTTGAAGTAGTGGACAATGGCCCGTAGTCGCAAGTTATCATTAAATAATAACACCATAACGAATTTTAAAAATCACTTACGTTATACTAAAAAAATTTAGTTCTCAAAAAACAATGTTTGTTATTATTGTCTCACATAGATGGATGATACAAATAAAAGAGTACTTATAAAGATAAGGAAAAACTAAATATTTAAGAAGTCGTGTGGGTTACTTTAAAGAGTATAATTATTATTATGCAAATATATATAATAAATATAAAATATATAATTAGCACTTAGCACTTTGCATCATTTGCTTTGAAAATATCGCCCGATTTTTATAAAAGTTTTTAGTTTTTATGATAAGTTTTATCAAAAAATTTCTAAAAGGTGTATATGTTTGTTCTCGAGACATTCTTGCGATTTAATAATATTTTTTGAACATCGTAATTCAGTATGCATTTTGAAACTCAATTAATTGACTCTAGTTCCTGGTGGTGACTCCGGTTCCCGGTTGAACCCGTTGGTCCGGTCCATTTTTCAAAACCATATGTACCATGAAATTGTTTACATATAAATTGTATGAAGCTTTGTGTGTTTTATTAATTTGTAAACTATGTATAATAACAAATATTTTTCATATTAGGGGTGTTTTAAAAATAACATTTATGATGTAATTATTGTTATAGATGTTTTTTCTCTTATGTTAAAATACTTTGTATTTTTAATTATTTTTTTAAATATATCTACTAAAAGTGCTTTAAAGTGTTGCAACCAATGCTATTATAGATGTACTTATTAAAATTTGTCATTATAAACAAGTGTTGAATCTTAATTTTTTAAGCCTTTCATTATAAGAATGTCCCAAATGCTTTATAATGTAGTATAGATAGAATAATTGGAAAACTACCATTCTTTGTAGTTTGTACTATACTACTTATGAAATTGTGCGATATTATCAAAACATAAACTAAAAACCACGTAAACTAAAAACCACAATTAAGATCTTATTCAATAATAAAAAAAATCGGCAGGATTTACCAATTGAATGATTACACAATGATTGAATATAAAAATGATTAATATCAGTAAGATATTAATCAATAGGGGTTAACATCCCTGATGCCAACATCATACAACATCCTAGGGCCGAGCAAACAAACCGGATGGACCGGACCGACCGACAAAACCGACCGGACCGGACCAGACCGGATCGACCACATTCTGTCCGGTCCTCGGTCTAAGCTTTTTGGCTAATTCGGTCCTCGGTCCGGTCGGTCCGGTCCGGACCGACCAAAAACCCGAAAAAACTTGCCAAATCTTGCCTAATTGGACCGTGATCACCCTTACAACATCCTTACTGCAAGGAGTAAATTTTTTTAACATTTACATTTAGTACCTGATGTGTTTCGAAAGCTTTAAATTTATAATACTAGTTCTACCGATTCCTTAATACACAAAACACACGGGTAAAGTATAACCCCCGTTTATAGTAAAGGTTTTAGGTAAGACCAGGTCGTCTCAAGAGATTTGTAGCAATTCATAGATTGTTTATCAAGTAACAAAGCCAAATGATTGTCACATATCAAACGGCATAAATGTGTGTATAGCAAAGCAAAGGGAAGCATGTTCACATAACATGATAGATAAAGCAAGACTTATATAAACAAAATCATGCAAGTTACAATTAATGGTGTTTTAACGTAACAAACATATCTACCAATAATGATATAGAATCCTTTCGACCTATAGACTACATCATCACGAGCGCATTAAGAATGGTTTATATCGAATATGCATACATATGAATTCCTCCCAACCCGACATTTCTACATAAGAAAAGGTCTTAAACATCATTCCACTTGGTTTGTTTATCAATTTATCACACAGATGTTCCAAAATATAATCATAACAACTAACCCTTTCGACCTATGATAGTTGCAATAATCAATCAAAGGATAAACAAGATCCAAGCAAAAGTAATATCGAATTCATAAGCATTCATATTCACAAGTTATACTAATATCGTCCAAGTAAGCGAGAATCAACCATATCACAACCAAACCAATAACCAACATCACAAACATATAAACCTCAGAAACATTATCATTATTATTAGTAAAGAAATGTACCAAATCGTTTATGTAAGTAATATGAATACAAGGTGTAACACCCCCATTTTCACGGATCGCAGCGGATTTAGGGTTGGGGTATTACTTCATGAAATCATAGTCACAATAATAGAAAATGACTCGAAAAGAGACGTTTTTTTTAATAAATAAGTTATCATTCATTAAAATATCAGAGTTTTATTAGGAAGAGGTCCCGTAAATCTAAATGTGAAATAGTATTTGAATGATAACAAGGTTGAAAGTCCTCCAAGTTCAGTGCCGCTCCATGCCATAGATCCGTAGTAGCCATATACCTAGGATACATGCTTAAAAGTCAACACTAGGTGTTGAGTGAGAGTCATAGGTTTAAGTGATAGTGAATACAAGTTCCACAGGGTTCAGTTGTTACATCCTTCAAGGAAAATGTAGTGTTTATGATAATTGCAATGCATATACAATTATCATGAGTGGGTTATTGCACTAAGATCATGAACCACACGTTAACAGTCCAGATCATGGGGTCTGCAGACCAAACCATGATGGGACGGGAAGGATAACTTGCCAAAGTTAATCCTTCAGAGGGTTCAAATACAATACTTATTGGTGCCTTTAGAAAGGGCAAACCAACGAGAGTTGTCAAACTCTAATAGATCTATCAATTATATTCGCGTTCACTCGCAAGTGATTAGATTCATGAATTTAGTTATGTAGTGGTGGCAAATAGTTTACTCGTGCAATAACCAAAGAAAAAGACTTGTATTCGTTTTAAAGAAAAAGTAAGCATGTATCCCCCTCACAGGGTTAGTAAAGCATTTAGAAAGAGTGAGGCTATGAACTCACAGAAAAAGAGTGTGAGGCTACGAAAACTCATCTGGGCTTAGGGAAATCTTCTTGATGTAAAAGTGACTCGGAGATTAGACCGCTTACTCACGTATTATGGGGTTTGTTATAGGTGTGGGTGTATGTCAAGCTCTAGTTGTTTTTATTTAAGTTTCTCAAGTAATCATTCTTAGGGTTTCTAAATTTAGATATAACATAACACCGTTTGGGCCATCATAATCCAGAATTACATACTCCTCACATGAAGCTCCCTAGTATTGCATTATGTTATTAAACATAATACCGTTCGGGCCATCATAATTCAGAANTACGAAAACTCACCTGGGCTTAGGGAAATCTTCTTGATGTAAAAGTGACTCGGAGATTAGACCGCTTACTCACGTATTATGGGGTTTGTTATAGGTGTGGGTGTATGTCAAGCTCTAGTTGTTTTTATTTAAGTTTCTCAAGTAATCATTCTTAGGGTTTCTAAATTTAGATATAACATAACACCGTTTGGGCCATCATAATCCAGAATTACATACTCCTCACATGAAGCTCCCTAGTATTGCATTATGTTATTAAACATAATACCGTTTGGGCCATCATAATTCAGAAGTATATAATCCTCACATGAAGCTCCCTAGTATTGTGTCACGTTGTTAAGTACTTTAGGTTATAGATATAACATAACACCGTTCGGGCCATCATAATCCAGAGGTCATGTAGTAAACGTTTGAGGAGCCAGGGCACTTTAAATCGTAAACCCAGCAAACTCGTCAAAACGAATACCCAAATGAAACCCCTCACATGAAGCTCCCTACTATTGTGTCATGTTGTTAAGTAAAAGATAGTTTTTAGTTTTATATGAAAATACTTCACTTTATACCCTTATAGTTTATATATTTACAAAATCTACCCTAAACTTATAAACTTATATCAATTAGACATTTAATTATCTAGACTTTACACAATTAGTCCCTATGCTTATATAGAAAAATGACAGAAATGACCCTTGGACTTATAAGTTTTTAAAATTTACCATTTATACCCTTAACTTTATAACGTTTGCAAAACTAGTCCTTATAAGTTTATAACTATTTCACTTTTTATCCTAAGGTTATATAACTTTGCAAAAAGGGTCCTTATACCTAATACTTCTAAGAAATGTCAAAAATATTCTCTAGACTTAATATTTTCAGAAAGTTACCATATATAACCTTATGCATGGAAAACTTTGCAAAACTAGTCCTAATTCCATGCAAACTATATTTTTATGAAACAAAAAGGTTTACTAGCTTATGGTTAACTAATATTAGATTAACTAAGTTGTCTAAACTAGCTTATAGCTTATGGTAAGGGCTTATAGCATATAATTAGTAATTAGTCTATAATTAGGGTTTTAAAATGAAAAGGTTTAAAAGAAAATGATCAAGGCTTATGCAAGGGTTCCTAGGTGATCTAAGGCAACTAATATCTATCCTAGGACTGTAATGAAGCTATTAGAACAAGTATATAAGGCTTACGTGACCAGAAATGGGCGAACGTGGGTTTAGGGTTTCTTAGGTGCAAAAACGACTCGACAAAGCTTCAAGGCTTATACCACTCGACTTCTAGGACTACTAGGGATCTTGTACTACTACTAGGACCAGAATTTTTAAGGTAAAGAAGGGAGGAGGTGTGGTTTGAAGTGAAAGGGGGTATGGGGGTATTTATACCCCTCGTTAGGAGTGGTAAGCAGCAAGAGGGGGCTAGGTGGCGAGAGAGGGGGGGGAGGTGACTAGTACCAGCTATATGTGACTAACCTAGGCTAATATGGTGACTATTGAAGGCTAGGTGGTGGCGTGGAGGTGTTTGTCGTGGTTATGAAGCCGCGGCACAAGGAGGTGACAAGGAGGTGATCCACCTCCTTGTGTGCTAGCTAGGGAGGTGATAGAAAGCTGGTGAGTCTATAGGTTTAGTAATCAGTGTGGACCATATAGTTTTGTGTACGAGCATTACAACACATATAATGTCATACAAATAGTCTGTCGCGCTAGCACTAAGTTCATGCAACCGAAGCTAGACAGTTTAGTGCGCTACTATATAGCACATAAAAATAATAATCAGGGCCCATAGCGAGTGTTTAACCCAATACACTCGTAATCCGACTTGGTATACGCCCGCATTGACCCGTCTGGCCAACCGAACGGGGGGAGTCACCCCCAATAGATCTATCTATATCAATCGCGCTTCCTAGCAGGAACTAACGGCTCATGAAAATGGGCATAACAGTGGGTTCAGGGGCTTAGGCTAACTACGCAATAGTTTTGGAAAAACAGAAATAGCATAGTGGTCCAGAAAATATTTTGCATGTTTCTCACCCCATAGTTGTAAAACAAGTATAAGTAAAGTGGGGCTATAAACTCACCTCAACAAGAAGTAGTCTCGTAGTGAAAAGTCAAGTAGAGAAAGTGAGCGGCACCGACACGTGACCTAGACTATTTGAGGCTAGGTGGTGGCGTGGAGGTGTTTGTCGTGGTTATGAAGCCGCGGCACAAGGAGGTGACAAGGAGGTTATCCACCTCCTTGTGTGCTAGCTAGGGAGGTGATAGGGAGGGTGCTTAGGGTGACTAAGGTGCTAGGCTAGGTGCTTGAGGTGTTTGAGGTGCTTAAGGTACTTAGTTTTAGGATTTAGGTTAACTTAGGTTTAGTTTTGACCTAATTTTGCTTAGTGAGAGATTAGGGTTTAGCTTAGGGTTTAGTTCCTAGATTAGGGTCCTATGAGTGTTTAGTGACTAAGATTAAGTCCTAAAAATCTTATACTAAGTGGTGGTAACTTATGGTAAAGATTTGGGAAGGTTTAACCTAGTTTTGGGACTTATAAGGCCTGGCTTAGTTAGGGTTTTATGCTTAAGAGACTTGTACCTAAGCTCTAAGAGGTTGTACTAGGGTCTAGAGGTGATAAGATATCCTAATGTTGCTAGGGTAACTCATACATAAGCCTTTAACACTTTAAAACTAGTTTAGAGAAGCAATTAGGGTTTTAGAGATAACCGTAAACACATAGGCTTAATTAGGGTTGGATTAGGGTTTATTGTGGTATTGTGATGGATTTAGTGTGTTAGAATGATAGATTACTTGTTGTGGTAGTGTTGTGATCTTATGCTTGACATACTTAAGAGTTTATATGATGTGAGCGTAGAGATATTTGGCTTGTGTAGATACGTGAGCAGGTCTAGAGAGTCATGCAAGTAGTGAAGAGCACATAAAAAGCAAAAATTTACCTGTGAAATACCTGATAAAGGTATTGTAGTGGGAATGATAGTGGTGAGATTTTGTGGGTGGTTACACAAGGAGTGTTTGGATCATTGGATCCTAAGACCTCACCTAGTTCTCTTCTCCCTTTAAGTTGTATATGTGATGGTCGATGATTTCATGTCGTTCTTGTGGTTTATATAGGCTTTAGGAACACTTGGGGACCAAGTAGGAAGGTATATGATCGGTTTGGAACTCAATTTAATGCATTATAGCTGATCAGAGTCAAAGTGCTTCGCACTTTATTTATTGTGCTTCGTACTAGGAAGTGCGCCGCACTAATTGGCAAAACCGGCGTACTTTTTGTCGATTCCAGCTCTTGGCACAAACATGAGCATTATCAGTACCCTTCAAGTATTATGACTTTACATTAATGACCCTTCTTTTATGCCTTGCAGCATATAAACTTCAAGGAATGATTTCCCCTAATCAATAACAACTAAACGATTGAAACAGACTTAAAGATCAAGATGATCCGAGAGTAAGAAACAAGAGAGGAATCGGAGAGATGAGATGAATATCATGTGAATCTGTTAATCCTAATGATCAGATAATTCATTATACAACCTCTAAAGTTTCATATTCATCCCTTCATCTTTTGACATAAGCATAAGCATTAATAGGACATGTTTTAATGAACGTTCCAGCTAGTCTAGTTTTCCAAAGCCAGTTTTTCAACTCCTAACGTGCACATCATTAAACAAGAGACGACAAACAAGTAATCTAGTAACTAGATTTCATATAATCTTAAGCAAAACCTAATTAATTTAGCCTATCATAGTAAAAGTAAGCAAAGTAAATAAACAAATCACACAAATACACACAAACATGATTTAATGATTGAATAGATTACTTAACTCAATAATACATGAGGTCTTCAATGGCCAAAAAGGCCTACAAAAGCTATAGAAAACGACCTAATCTCGGTGGTGTAAGTTCCTCCAAATTTGCATACACAATAATGAAAACAATGCATTTATATTTATAGTTTTTGGGTTGTGACGGCGTCACTTGTAAGTTGTGATGCCATAAGCTTGCCGTCTTCTAGGGTTTCGTTTTCAAACTGACATGGTTGTGACGGTGTNTTTATGATGTGAGTGTAGAGATATTTGGCTTGTGTAGATACGTGAGCAGGTCTAGAGAGTCATGCAAGTAGTGAAGAGCACATAAAAAGCAAAAATTTACATGTGAAATACATGATATAGGTATTGTAGTGGGAATGATAGTTGTGAGATTTTGTGGGTGGTTACACTAGGAGTGTTTGGATCATTGGATCCTAAGACCCTCACCTAGTTCTCTTCTCCCTTTAAGTTGTATATGTGATGGTCGATGATTTCATGTCGTTCTTGTGGTTTATATAGGCTTTAGGAACACTTGGGGACCAAGTAGGAAGGTATATGATCGGTTTGGAACTCAATTTAATGCATTATAGCTAATCAGAGTCGAAGTGCTCCGCACTTTATTTATTGTGCTCCGTACTAGGAAGTGCGCCGCACTAATTCGCAAAACCGGCGTACTTTTTGTCGATTCCAGCTCTTGGCACAAACATGAGCGTTATCAGTACCCTTCAAGTATTATGACTTTACACTAATGAGCCTTCTTTCATGCCTTGCAGCATATAAACTGCAAGGAATGATTTCCCCTAATCAATAACAACTAAACGATTGAAACAGACTTAAAGATCAAGATGATCCGAGAGTAAGAAACAAGAGAGGAATCGAAGAGAATGAGATGAATATCGTGTGAATCTGTTAATCCTAATGATCAGATAATTCATTATACAACCTCTAAAGTTTCATATTCATCCCTTCATCTTTTGACATAAGCATAAGCATGAATAGGACATGTTTTAATGAACGTTCCAGCTAGTCTTGTTTTCCAAAGCCAGTTTTTCAACTCCTAACGTGCACATCATTAAACAAGAGACGACAAACAAGTAATCTAGTAACTAGATTTCATATAATCTTAAGCGAAACCTAATTAATTTAGCCTATCATAGTAAAAGTAAGCAAAGTAAATAAACAAATCACACAAATACACACAAACATGATTTAATGATTGAATAGATTACTTAACTCAATAATACATGAGGTCTTCAATGGCCAAAAAGGCCTACAAAAGCTATAGAAAACGACGTAATCTCGGTGGTGTAAGTTCCTCCAAATTTGCATACACAATAATGAAAACAATGCATTATATTTATAGTTTTTGGGTTGTGACGGTGTCACTTGTAAGTTGTGATGCCATAAGCTTGCCGTCTTCTAGGGTTTCGTTTTAGAACTGACATGGTTGTGACGGCGTCACGTTGAGGTTGTGACGCTGTCAGCCTTCACAAATCTGGTCTTGACGCCGTCATGATAAACCGTCTCCAGCCACTTTATGGTCAGCACCCCAGGTGACGGCGTCACGTTGTAGCTGTGACGCAATCATGAGGCCTTCTCGTGACGTCTTTGGCGTTTTTCTCGTTTTCTTCGTTTTTCCATCCGATCGAGCTTAAAACACGTCATATTCCAGCAAATGCATCCCAAGTACCTAAAAATCAAATAGAAATGATTTAGGGCAATCAATGATCAATATATATACGAGTTTAGAGTCTAAATGACCCCTTTAAAACATACAAAATTACACCTTATGAGCATATTTTTAGGAAAGTTTACACTTTTCCAAAAATACCTAAAACCCTAAATCACATAAGACTACTTGTATGCAAGGAACAACAATTCTATGTAGACCCTAGTTCTTGCAATTATGACAACACAAATTGGGGTTCCTAGTTCCCAAGTTTGATCTCGGATACCCTCGTATCTTCTTAAAGTCGACTCCTTTTCAAAAAATCCTAATGGATCGATCCTATGCAATCAAAGCATGCAAACCATAATTTAATCACAAGAGTGATTAAACCCTAGTTGTAAAAAAGCAAAAACCTTCAAACCCTAATTATGAAAATCGACCAAACACATGCATAACCAAATTAAATATGTATTTTTATGGCAATATACATAATTACTAAGAACCGTAACTAGGTTATATATGATAAGGGTGGCTCTGATACCACTGTAAGATTTTGGTGGTCACCCGCATGGCCTATAAAACATGCACAATGGAAAGTAAAACATAAAGGTCATGCAACCAAAACCCTAATTAGATAGATCTCCTAATAAGTGATATAACCTAATCTAACACGTATAAAGGGTATTTATTCAAAACCAACTTGCTCCTACAATCGTGTAAGCTTCTAGACCAGTCTTCTTGCGCGAAATCACCTTCTTCTTTTCTTCTCTTCTTGGTTCGATCCGTTTAGTGTTTATTGGAAGAAATCTGAACTTGGATCGCGTCAGGTATCCACCGGTACTACACGGATAGAACTAGGGCTTCGAACATATGCAAGTTTGCGAGTGTGAAACGGGGTAAAGTAGTCGACTATGATGTCAAATAGTATAAGTCGACTTTGGTTGACTTAGGGTTTCGACCTTTAAGGGTTTGGAACCCTTTGGATCGGTCGGCGATAAAAGGAGGGGAGAGGGGAAGATTTTAGGGTTATGTGTGTGTTATGTGAATCCATAGAATTTCCTTGTTATTTGTAAGATACCTAGGAACATTCTAGTAGGATTAGATTTCATGCATAATTATCCCTGAGCACTTCTAGTTTTATAATAAATCAAACTTAACCCCTCCCTTCCCCACAAGGGGGTCAACTAATTTCACAACCCTTTTTAGGGTTTGTGGTTTTGCCTTTTTAGTGCTTATATATTAATCCCTGATAAATATACAATCCCTGGATAATTATTGTTTTACCCGTCAATGAAAATACTAGTATATATTTCCGTGTCTTCAATACTCTTATATTATTTCGTAACTCATTTCTCATTGCCTATCCTGTTTAGTGTGCATCGGTGTGACCCTTCGGCATTTCTATGAAAGCCAGCAATAAAAGATGTTGTTACTTTGCGCACATCCTTTCAACTGAAAGATCAAGATGATCTGAGAGTAAGAAACCAGAGATAAATCAAAGAGTAAGTGATGAATATCGTGTGAATCTTTTAAGCCTAATGATCTTTATATAGCCTCCAAAGTTCCATACCCTTCATCATTTGACTCCTGACTAGAACAAACTGCATCGTTTAGATGAATAAATTAAAAAAAAAAAACACAAACCAAAAAATACAAATAAGAAAAGGTAATAAGGACATGTTTAGATTAGATATTTAGCTTATTTGAACAGAAACTAACTTTCAAAAATGTATATCCATATTCGTTTGACTATCTACATAAATATCTTTACGTTCGAATAGTATTTTTTGGTTATCCGATAAGTGAAAAATGAATAGTATTTTTTTGGTATTCACTATAAGATTATCGCCAAACTTTTAGCAAACCGGTTATCCAATGTATTGATATAGTTAGCGATAAGCAATTCGGGTCTATTTCGGGTTGTCTATTCTTGATGGTCCTCTTATTATAAGTTATATTATAGATTGATATAAGAAGTGGAAAGAGAAATTGTTGTTATACAAAGTTGATTTTGAAAAAGCATATGATTCGATGAGTTGGAGATTTTTTGATCATGTTTTATGCAAGTGCGGTTTCGGTTTCAAATGGCGAAATTTAATTAAGGCTTGCTTATATTGGGCTGGGACGTCTATTCTTGTGAATGGGAGTCCCACTTCAGAGTTTTCATTAAAGAGAGGTTTCAGGCAAGGCAATCCTTTGTCGCCTTTCTTGTTCATCATTGTAATGGAAGGTTTGTATATTGTTCTAAGAGACACTTTGGCTGCAAATATGTTTCGTGGAGTTAAGGTTGGTTCTTCCGGAATACATATGTCTCACTTATTTTATGTTGATGAAGTGATTATTGTTTCTGAATGAAATCAAAGTGATATGAAAAATATAATTCATGTGCTTCATGTTTTCTATATTGCTTCTGGTCTCAAGATCAACATTAATAATAATAATTCATATGGGGTGGGCGTTTCTTCGGACGAGGTTGTTCTAATGGTTGCGGTTTCAGGATGTATGGCTGGCCTCCTCCCGTTACAATCTTGTGTTGCCTATTAGGATCTAACATGAGTCGTATTATGAACTGGAAGGTGTTAATAGATCGTTTCAAGACTAGTTTATCTGGTTGGAAAGAAAATCGTTTATCTATAGATGGTCCTCTTACTCTTATCAAATCGGTTTTAGGGAGCCTTGGAATTTATTATATGTCTATATTCAAGGTTCCTGAAACAGTAATAAAGGTGATCGAAAGTTTGTGTGCTTCATTTTTTAGGGGGGCTACTGAGGACAATAAGAAGCTTGCGTGGATTAAATGGTCGAATGTTTTAGCTTCGTTCGACAAAGGAGGTCTAGGAGTCGAAAGTCTAAAAGCATTCAATTGTTCACTCTTATTAAAGTGGAGATGGCATTTGTTGAAGAACCCTCATGCGTTGTGGGTGAAAGTGATCAAATCGATTCATGGGGTCAAAGCGGGGATAGATAGAAAGGGTGTCAAACACATGGTTTATGGTCTAGGATTGTTGGCTAGATAAATCATCTTCACTCGAGTGGTCTTGTTCCTCTAAGTTCTATTCGATAAAGGTGGGGACGGATATGTGTTTCGATTTTGAAAATATACGTGGTTAGGAGATATGCCTCTTTGTGATAGTTTTAACATGTTGTTCCACTTAGAGAAAACACAAAGACTGCTTGGTTCATGATCACATTTTAATTGGGTCTTGGACGTGGGATTGGCTTAGACCAATCAATGTTGGGAGGTCGCAAGTTGATTTCATCCATCTCTTAGAGGATATCAGGTCTACTGAGGTAGTTCAAGGTGGTGATGCTTGCATGTGGTCTCTTTCTTTCGATGATGAGTTTTCAGTGAGTAGTGTGAAACATCATATCGACGATTACATGCTTCCTTGTAGGTGTCCATGTACGAGATGGTGTAAGATTATTCCGAGGAAGGTTACTATTTTTATGTGGCATTTATTTTTGGACAAGTTGCCCCCTCGTTTAAATTTGTCCTCTTGGGGATTGAATATTCAATCGATTATGCGTATGATTTGTAACGAGAAAGTGGAATCTATCGATCATGTATTCTTCTCTTGTGACACAGCTTGGAATGTTTGGAGGCTTATTCGTTTATAGAGTGCCTCAAAGATCCTGGTTTTAAACTCTCTTGGGTACTGGGATAATTGGATTGTGTCTTTGCACGCTTCAAAGGAGTCTAAAGACCGTGCATATGTCATTTTTGCTGCGACTTGTTCGTGTTATGGGGCTATCGATCGAAATAATGTCACTTTCAACTCTTAATGTTTGAAGAAGTGTGACATTTTTTTATAACATTTGTCTTTTTCCTTTTTCTTGGCTTAAGTATAGAGGTCAAAACTGTAGTAGTTGGAACGATTGGTTAAACTCGCCTTTGTAATTTGCTAGCACCTTACTAGTTCTGTTAAAAAAATAAAAAGATGTGAAAAATGAACAATACATTTTCCTGGATTTGATGTGGTGTTTAAACAATACTTGAGAAGTTTTTAACATTAACATGCTTTTGTAAGTTTGTGATTTATTCAAATTCAAGTGTCGAGATACATATATTGAATAGATTTTCATTTAAATAAAACAATTGACGTGACAGTATATGTTGAAATATGGTGACCGATATTACTTGGAATATTGTTCAAAAAATATTACTTGGAATGATTTTGGCTACGTTTGGCGCGGAACTTTTTGAAGATTTTGGGGCGATAAGCGGTGAATAATGAGCTTTTTGATTTTTAGTATTCGTTTGGCAAAAGAGCGATGAGCTTTGCTATTTTTTAGAAAAGCTCATTTTTTCAATGCTTCTTTAAGAAGCTGTGAGCAGTAAGCAGTGAGCTGTGGCTACTGCTCACAGCTCACAGCTACTGCCCACTGCTAGTGCTCACAGCTACTTTTGCCAAACATAGCTTTTGTCGTAGTCGCGAAGTTGTGAGTCCAAGGGCCTCTCGAGTCTCCGCATGGGTTCCGCTCTTAAAGGACTAGACAAGGATCAAGGGAGAGCTGCCCCTTGCGAGTAGGGGACAAAGCTCCGGAAAAATTAGATTTTCAATCTTAACACTTATGAAATGTTAGTCCCGGAAACAAGAACTTTGATAAGGCTACTCGCAGTAATATATGTCGATCGACATGGACGATCGATTCCCACTCGATCTCGCTACTGTGGGCAATCGATCGCCAGGCAGTTATTTTGGAACTTGGTCGTGTGGACGATCGACACTTTTGATTGTTTTCATTGTGCATTTAGTAGTTAAACAGGTGTGTAACGGTTTCACATGTTAAAAAAAAATAAAAAATAAATAAATAAAAAAAAAAGTAATCGTTTTTTGTACCCTTTAAAAAAAAATCTTTTAAACTACATTATAAATACACAACATATTTACACATTTCAATCCACAAATCTCATTTCACACATTCTCTATATTTTTTCCCAATATGAATTCTTACGAGCTATTTATTGCCGATTCGTCTTCGGATGATGAAAATAAAGTTAGTAGCGAGTTTATGATGTTTGCGGAAGAGTGTTGGGAGACTTATCAAGCGTCACAACCTAAAGTCTCACGAAACCAAATTAGTAGGGATCGTTTGGGTGCTCATAACCGTTTAGTGGCTGCTTACTTCTGCGATCACCCAAGATACGGCGATAACACATTCCATGATCATTTTCGAATGAGCCGAAAACTATTCACACGAATTAGTCATTTTATTATCGTAATGTTTGAAAGTTATTTAAATTTTATTGTAATGTTTTTATTTTATTTGAATTATTATGTAACGTTTTAATTATTAATGAAATTTGAGTTTTTGTTAAAAATGTTAAAAAAAGTAAAAAATTAAAAAATTAAAATAAAAATTGATGTTGGTCGCTCTTACTAGGGCACCCAATCGCCTGAAGGTTGCTGGAGAGAGAAAGCTGACGTAGCAGTGAAATTGGGAGTATTATCTCTCCTTACTGGGAGTAGCCTAAGTATTAGGCTAAACACAGTAAGGGGAGGGATTGACCCTCATTTTATCCGCCACATCACTCTCTTCAGTGATTAATTGTCACAGTAAAACGACCTACACTAGAAAAAACATATCCCACAAAAATACCTTTAATATTTAATAAAATACACACAAAAACCAAACGATTCATGGTCAATTGAGTGAGATTGACAAATGAATCGATCCACCCATCCTTAGTCAATTGAGTGAGATTGACAAATGAATCGATCCATCCATCCTTACCGTGGGGTTTACACATGGTTTTTAAATGTGATTTTTTCTACCCTATTCATAAATTTATGTCATTCTAAACGTCTACTTTATTCGACAACAATAAAATTTCTCTAGTTGGGTCATGTGAGTAGCACTATAACTCTATTCGTGTGAAACATGTTTTTTT
>LBNU01009513.1:0-37407 GCA_014162995.1 Artemisia annua
AGATCTGATTTTGAACTATTATAATTTTTTTATAGTGGATGAGAGAATTAATATATATAAAGAACTGGGTACGATAGAAAACTATGTGATGGGTCTATATATCTTTTCATTGATGTTTACATCATACATGAGCAAGATTAAAGATGGTAAACAATCTTTGACTATATATACAATACTAAACGACACTTATGAGGGTTGTGTTGTTATATTGGTACCGTTTCATGAACCAAACACACCCTTGGACTCCTAAACTGCATATAACAGCCATATAACCGACCATAATTAGGACCATAATTATCATACACAGGCCTTTATTTTAACTGGACTTTTATTTACAGTAAGACCTAAAACTATTAAACAAAGATTTGTGGATTAACTTTCCAAACATATTTCTAACTGCTGCTTGTTTCTCTATTTCTTAGGGTGCAAATTGACAAAATGCCAGTTCTGAAAGGGTGGCAAACCTCCAACGTGCCTTATCTACATGAAACAGTAAGTATCATCGATAAACTTTTAGTCCTTTCATTCCATGTAATTGCAAGAAACCTGGTACATTAGATACGAGTACAATTAAGTCAAAATGCCTAAAATGCCCTTTAATAGTGACAAAATGGGTAAGACAAACTTATGTTATAATTCTGCAGGATCTGGAAGGCGCAAAGCTGGACGGCGCGAATTTGGATGGAGCATATTAGATGACTATGAACTGATTCCAAGACTCGTACTGAATTGGATTTTCCTTATTCTCTATGGGTTCCTATGCATCACTAGATTCAAGCAAGTGGGGCGTGGTTATAAACCAAGCTTGCTGAACTATTAGTATTACTTTCTATGTACATACCATTTGGTGACTTATGGACATGCATAAATGAAATTAACTTTTAGAGTCGTGGAATGTGGTGTTACGTGGTACACCCAATGGATGCACCTCGTTTATTATGATTCATTAAAATGATTTTAAAACCCTATGAAAAAATGAGTGAGAGAAAATATCGACATAGTAGAGGAGGGGAAGGAGGCCTCTAAAACCGTCGGCCGGAGAAATTAAGATTGAAGGTGGCGATTGTTTTGTTGGGTATTTGAGGGGTAGGGTTTTCTTAGTGAAAGAAAAGTGGGGTGCCGGTAGACCCTTCCCAAACAACCTAGCCTCACGCAATGAGCACTTGTTTCAGTGATTTTTATCATTGAGTTAGGATCGAACCCAGAACATATTTCACCAAAAACCCTTATTAACCGGTAAATTGAACGTTTTCGTTGGTCATTGAAGCAATGCCCGATCGTAGTTATAAACAATGGGTCTTAATTTTGGATTCATACTATTTTGTATTTTCATAATAGCATCACCGACTTTTTCCAATCTAATTAGAATCTAAATTTTGATATGTAATTAACATGGCCAAAATGTTACAAAAGATTCTGTAAGATATTTCAAAGTTTATTTGTACATACCCAGACAAAAACACGTTCGTAACGCTTTTCATTCAATAATAAAGTACTTTAGAGATTAACGAGGAAGGTTAACGGTAAAGTTATGAGTTTTATTCAAATCATAAGTCTAAAGAGTTACAAGAATGTGACAAATGTCCTTTATTAACAATCAAAATGAAAATATTTTTCGAAAACATATGATCTTTTTTATATATAAATGGTACAAATAAAATAACAATAATGAATAAAAATTTAAGAAAAAATTGTAAACTTTAAGTTAAAAATTATTTATTATTTTTTTTAAATTAGTAAACATTTGTGTTTATCAATTGGCCAAATGACAAAAAAAATGCATCGAACTTGACACTTTTTGTAATTGTGTGTAGCTAATTTTTTTTTTCTTATTGCATATACTGAACTTCCAAATTTCGATCATTGTGTGTATTTTGGGACTATTCTGTCATGTAAAATGACTAATTTACCCTTCGAAATTTGAAAAAAGTAAGGATAAAATGGTCACAAAATACACACAATGATCGAAATTTTAAAGTTCAGTACACAAAATAAGAAAAAATTTAGTTGGCTACACACAATCACAAAAAGTGTTAAGTTCCATACATTTTTTTGTCATTTACCCTTATCAATTTTGCAATGTTCATCATTAGCTGGTAATTCTTCAAAAACATCTAAAAGAAATTGAGATCAAATATACACAATCACAAAAAGTGTCAAGTTCGATGCATTTTTTTGTCATTTACCCTTATCAATTTTGCAATGTTCATCATTAGCTAGTAATTCTTCAAAAACATCTAAAAGAAATTGAGATCAAAAGCGAACTTGGGGAATGAAAAACCATTGAAATAACTTTTTTTTAATAAGATTTAATTATATGATAAAAGGAAAGTCGTGAACTTTTATGTTCATTAATTTATCAATGTTCATCAATACTATTTTTAAATAAAAATCTTTGACAAATTTTATAAAAAAGGAGACGTGAATTTGGAGAATGATAAGCCAATAGATTTCTTTTTTCTAATAGTTTGTTTGATAAAAGAAAAAATGAATATATATATATATATATATATATATATATATATATATTCATCAATATTTAGATGTTTTTCTATTGTATTGTTCATCAATTGTATGTTTAGTAAACGTATTTGAGAAAACTTTATAAATAAAGAGTTGAGTTATTTAAAAAACCAAACATTCCTCACATACCAAGGGACTCATCCCCACCATCCATCTAAAAAGAAATCAATGGTTGAGATTAAAAGCATTTAATATTTCACATATTTTTTATAATTTAATTATCTCTTAAACTGTTAATCGTTAAGCGAAAATAATTATACCATCGCGATGAGCATTTAATTATCTTTCTATAGATATNAAAAAAAAAAAAATCGTTTTTTTCATGTTTTTTTTCGTGGCCGAAAAATATCATATGTGATATATGATATATCATATATGATATTACATATCATATATGATATGTAATATCATATATGATATATCATATGTGATTTTTTCGGCCACGAAAAAAAACGTGAAGAAAACGAAATTTTTTTTTTGTCGAAATTATATCACAATGCATATCTATAGAAAGATAATTAAATGCTCGTCGTAACGGTATATTTTTTTTCGATTAACGATTAACGGTTTAAAAGATATTAATATTTGAAAAAAGAGGATGAAAGTGGGTTTTTTAAATTGTTGAGATTAATCTCATCCATTAGATCAAATAAAGATGGAGGGGAGATGAATGGTGGAGATTAGTCCCTTTGTATGTAAAAAATATTTGGTCCTCAAGATCTTATATCATAAATAAAAGGGAACAAATGTGGTTTAGCGAATGAAAAATCATTGAAAAAAATCTAAGAAGAAAATGTTTACGTTAACTTATTGATTTAGAAAAAGAAATGCTACAAGAAAAATTAAAATATAAAGAGTAAAAAATATTTGTAACAATTCATTTTGAACAAGAGAAAGACCTTTTTTTTTTTTTTTTTTTTTTTTTTTAAGTGCATATTTTTTTATATTTACGGGTATCTTTGTCAAAATTAGAGTTAGCATTAAGCAATTAAGCACTTAACAGTAGCCGTTTATTTTACAAAATTATTTGGTAAAGTAGCTATAGTTGTAACAATAATATGTAAATTAACGTAAAAGGGCATACATATTCAAATATAAATTCTTTAAATAAGTTGAATGGGGGTATTTAAGTAATTCTTTAATTTCACTGCTTTTAAAATGTTGTTTCAATGAGCATTTAACATTTAGCGTTTTTTTTTCCTTCATAAATGCTAATTACTGATCATTCCACTAAATGTTAAATGTTAAATGCTAATTACTGCTTTTATGTTTGCTACCAGGGATGGCAAAAGCACCCGAAACCGACGAGGAAAACCGAAACCCGAACCGGTTGGGTCGGGTTTGGGGCGGGTTGGCGGGTTTGGATGTGGGTTTTGGTATTGATATAATTTTTTAGCCGAGTACGGGTTCTGGTAATACCCGCCCGATTACCCGTACCCGTACCCATATTCATTTACCCGAATCTATACCCGCTTTATTGATATTATAATTAACTAGAATATATATACATTATATATAATTTCTTTCATTATATATTTTTTTTATATACGTATCTCTATTACATACCATATTTTATTTTGCACATGAAGTATTCAAAAGCATTAAATTGTTTGATATAATATTCATTTTCCTTAACTTTTAAAATAGATGAATATATTAGGGTGTTTTCCTTTATATTTTTGTGGATGTTAGTGTGACTTAATATTAATGCTGCCATTTTGTCCATATAATATTCAATTAGGGATAACCGAAACTCGTGAGGAAACCCGAAAAACCGATGAATAATATTAATGAGGTATCTGACGGGTAATGAGGCAGATACGATATTATAAACATCACGTGCCGATACGAGTACGGGTACACTAAAAGCTTTCCATCCCTATTTGCTACCAAACACACCCAACGTCTAGAATATTCTAATATACAAATCAGCTACTCGTACAGTCAAAAAGAGGTGAGGGGTTTATAAGTTTTGTGGGTAGTGGGGGTTTAGCAGTTACACACATGACACATTAAATCGTTCGTCTTAACATAGGTCATCTAATCACTCACTCTTTTCATTTCACTCCTAAATCATTTCCTTATGTCTAGCTTCATTTTTTAGCTTATCGGTCATTATCAGCTTACTGTTAATTTTACATATTTTATCATTATGTTTATATTCATTTTATGAGTTGCTTGGAGCATATTATGTTTTAAGAGATGTAAATTGTCTAGTAATTTATTTATTTTATTAATAGATAGAGAGGGCCGTCTCATGAATTTATGAAATTTTGGGGCCCCACCTTGCACACCCTCAAAGACGGCCCTGTAGATAGATATAGCTTTTTGATTCTCGATTTTCTATGTTTATGTTATTTCAAAGATTAGCTTATAGGAAACGTTTAGGTGATGATAAAATGTGAATATTAGGTTTAGGAGGTGAGGTAGTGTGAATTTAAAAGAGACGCCGCGTAACATTTTTGATTGTGAGAGCAAATTGGAATGTGTTTTAGACTGTTAGTAACATTAGGTTTAGGAGCTGAGTTTGTTACAAATTCCAACGCATTTTGGTCCTCTGACCGCTGGTCATGTAACATTATTGATACTTTGTGATCATCGTCGATTATTTAGGCTTAAATTTATGTGAGAACCTATGTTACATTGACACGGGTACGGGTATCCGATATTGGTACGGATCCGAGTGTCGGATACGTCATCCAAAAAAATTTAGGACACGGGGACACCGTCCTAACTTTGGACTCGGGTACGGATACGGCAATAATTATTTAAATAGTACTTTTATACGAAGTAATAATGTAAATATATTAGTATATTACTACTATATAACATTTGCTAATGAATACTCTGTATTTATGTAGTATCAGTAGATATCTTGACTGTTCAATTAAATTAAATATATTAGTTACTTTTCACTCTCTCTCCAATTTATTCATCCTCCCAACCACTCTTTATCTTATGGAAAGTCAAATGGTCCAATTAAATCACTCATTTATCTTTTCACTTTTCTCTCTCCAATCTATTCATCCTCCCAACCACTCTTCTTCGTAAGCTATTCTTCTTTTCCATCAACATCAAGAACTCCATTTTTTTCATTTTCCACAAGTTCAAACGGACTTTAATTGCAATCCAAGCCTGAAAAAAGATGAAGTTGCCGTACCCAAGCCCAAAGTGGCGTGTCCGGACCGGATTTCATACCCGGATCCGTGTTGCGTCGTACCGACCCGGGTATGCCGGCCATTCAGCCGTGTCCGGGTAACATAGCATTTATGTGATAAACCCAATTATATATTGTAACACCCCAAATTTCACAGATTTATCAGAATAATAATTTATTTACTTAGAATAATTAGAAGAGTTTTTTCGTTAAGTTTTATTAGATATAAGGACCTTCAGTGCAAATAGTTAGCGGAAAAAGGACTGATTGCGCAAAATATTTAACGACATGAACTAACGGTGCAAAGTTAACTTTAAGAAATGAAATTACAGAATTGCCCTTGGGTTATGTATGTTTTGATATGTTAACATGTTAGTTATGATCTTAAACAAGTTTATGAGGTTTTTATATATGTTTAGTGATCTAAGACCATGTTAGCATGTTTTGTGGCTTATGATTGATTATGTTATAGAATTTATGAAGTTAAGGTTAGAAATATAAAGCTAAATCATGTTAAAAATGAGCTAATTCATGATTATGATCATAACGACGCTTAGATAGATCATAAAAAGGGATGTTTGGCACAAGGCCAACATAGTGCTTAAATTAGTGAAATTGGGTAAATTTCACTACTTTTATAGACATGTTGGTAAATGATCTAAACATGTTTAATAAGCTGAGTTATGAATGCATATGTAATTAGAATTGGCTTTTGTTGATTTTGGGCCGTTTTGGTGATGTATGAATTTAGGACAGCAAGTTGTGATATGGGTGCCAGGAAACACACCATTAGTTACGTAGTGTGCTTAAGAGGTGCACGATATAGAGCTCCCATAGTAGCGTCCTACGTGGATGACATGTGCAACAAGTCAAAGCCCCAAGAAGAGTACTCGTTGGCTAGGGAATTTCTACTTAGCAGAAAGTCGATATCGCATATTCAGTTACCCATTTTCAGCTATAGCTTAGATTTAGAACCATGTTGATGCACCTATCCAGAAACCCAAATTCTTACTTGTATAATGAAGTAACATTCTAGTTTCAGATATAGAAATGTATTCAGTTTCAGATATATAACCAGGTTTGAGACCTAGTTATTAGTTAATCTAGTACAGTTCACTAATACTACATACTTGTATAAGAAAATTTGCATTTAAAAACGAAGTTGGAACTACCAAAATTTCGTGTGCAACCTTAACCTCAACGTACACTTTGAATCCAAATCACTCCATATGCAACACTCACCTACCCTCTATTCATATCTTTGGCCACCCTTCTTTTTCACTATAAAACACTCTTCTTGCTTCACTCTATAGCTACTATAAACTGCCCCTCTATTACAGTTACATATTACTCATTCTTATTCTCTGTAAACTAGCAAAAATACGATTCACCAAAATTTATTTGATTTTTAGTCATTCGGTTGAGTTTGGGTTCCAACTTCTAGCACAAAAACAATATGAAGNTTTCAAAATTTTGGTTAAAGCTTGATGAGTAATGTTTAGATCATTTTGAATTTCTCCCCTTTTCTTTAAGCAAAAACATATATTTTATTCCCAGGCTAGAATGAAGTTGAAGTTAAATTTATCGAGTATGTATGGCCCAATCGGTTTTGTCAAGTTTGATAGGCTGATACAACGCCACCATTTCACTAATTATTTGCCATAACTATTGATAATCTCATATAGAATACGGAACCAAGGGAAGAATTAAAAGGGTTATAACTTATAACACATCTGCAGTATATACAATCAGTCAGTGAATGGATTATTATGAGATATAAAATGGAATCAGTGAAGGGATTATTTAACAATTCAATACTATACGTATAATCTCCCTTGCTGTTGCCATGGTTACAAAGCCTAGTGGGTATCTGCCTATTGCCTTGTTTAAACTGTCATATTTGCATGCATTTAGGTCTTTGAACTTGTTGAGCCTGGTTAAGTGTGGACAAGCCGACAAGCGCATTTTCTTCAAACACAGTAGAAACGTGCCTTGACCACATTTAAGTTTTTGCAGGGGTCTGTATTTATTGATAGGGATGGAAAGCACTTTCGGCACATTTTAAACTGGTTAAGGGGTGGAATGGTTCCCAACTTGTCAGATTCAGAGTGTTCAGAGCTTTTGTGTGAGGCAGAATACTATCAGCTTCTTGTAAGTCATTTCTTTCTCTTATTATTTTCAGCTTCCCCCTTTTGTGGTTTCATGCTGCTAGTTGTTAGTGTTCTCACAGTGCTGTGAAACAGATTGTCATTTTTATTGCTTTCGAGCTCCTAGATTGAACGCTTTTTCTTAGTATTTACAAACTATACACAGCTTTAAGAAGAATAACCTTATCTCAAAGTAAGCAACCCGAATCATAGTATTGGTCCCCAGATTTCAAGTCTATAATACTTTGATTAAAAGATAAAAAATATACTCCAGGAGTCCAGGGAATATTACTATCATTTACTTTTTCTAATCATCATTACTTTTTCCACTCTGTAAGCTCTATTACCATTTCGCTCCGATAAGTATTAATTGATTGGCTTTCATTCTAGGTCCAAAAATACAATGTTTCACATTTCAAAACACTGTCCTTTTTGACTGGTTATTATATCTCATTACTTCAGGGATTGGTGGACAGGATGACTGGGATCGTGAAAAATAGGAGGAAGGATGAAGAGATGGATACTGACTTAACACGCGCTGATATCATTAAGTATACATGTAAACCAATTGAAAATCTCAGGTTAAGTGGAGTAAATCTCTCTGGCCTCGATCTTTCAAAACTGGTATGAATAAACACAGCTTCTTGTTTTGCTTATAATGGATATTCAGATTATGTAGCATATGAAATTGCAAGATACCAGATCAATTATTAAATAGTATTGTAGGACATATAGTTACAAAATACTGCCTGAATTGCAGTAGTGCACATATTTATAGGCTGGAAAACCCTAAAACATTCGGGCTGGCCATTATATAACATGGATAGTACAAGAAAAATTGCACTCATGGTCCATAAGTTATGATATTTGTGAACTGAAATACTTCTAAGGACGCTATAACACACAACATCTGCATATCAAAACACAGATATTACAAATTCATTATTCACCCATGTTGACATGAAAACTAATAAAGGAAAATAAGAATTACGCATCTCACTCTGCGCAATTAGAGGCTTAAACTGTATGGAGTAGCAACATGTTACCAATTTTTTGTGGAATTCCCTGTTATAGGAACACATAATTTATATCTTACTTTACTATGTTCAGTTGCATACTATACATGCTCCCACATGACCTTGATGATATATATTTTGAATTTTTTTATCATTCTATCACATGGACCTTATGGTACTAAACTAAAATGCTAGTCTGCGGTGATACTTGAGTGAGAACCAGTTGCACCACCACTTTGAAATCCGTCAGTATTTCATTTTACAAGGATGAAAAAACACTTGTAGCTTCTTTTATTCTTGTTTTGTTTTTTTAATATCTTAGTCCGGCTGGCCACTACTGATCAAGATGCATCTGGAGCTGGACAGCTGGTANATTCTATCACATGGACCTTATGGTACTAAACTAAAATGCTAGTCTGCGGTGATACTTGAGTGAGAACCAGTTGCACCACCACTTTGAAATCCGTCAGTATTTCATTTTACAAGGATGAAAAAACACTTGTAGCTTCTTTTATTCTTGTTTTGTTTTTTTAATATCTTAGTCCGGCTGGCCACTACTGATCAAGATGCATCTGGAGCTGGACAGCTGGTATTTATAAAATGAACATTTTTGAAGATGAATCAGTAGAAAGTAAATATATATGCTGGATGGTAGTGGATGCTTTCAATTCGTGTATTTAAGCAAAGTACGAAAAGCAAATCGTGGTCTATTTTGTGAACATATTTTTTCTGGCTCTTCTGACCCAATTACTTCCATTTTAACTTGTGCAGAACTTGTCACGTGTGGACTTCAGCTATGCATGCCTGAAAAATGTTTTCTTCTCACATGCTAATCTCTATGGTGCTAATTTTCTTGTAATCAATGTGACTTAGTACTGCAAAACATTTTTTTGTCAGTGAGTTCTAAACTAGCTTAGTCCTTGGAGGTTTCTGATATCTTAGTTAATTTTTTCTTAACTCCTTAAAGGTTTCTGATATCTTTCTTTCTGTATCTTCAGAATGCTGATCTTACAAATGCGAATTTGGAGGGAGCCTGTTTGATACAAGCCAATCTATCGGTATAGATAAGCTCATAAAGTTCTGCAGCGTGTATAACATTTGCCACGTTTTGTCAGATGGAAGTGTGCAGGGAGTCATTGTTGTGTTACATTGAAAAAGCAACCTAAAGAAGAGAAAATGATGAATTATTATTATAAAGTTGAATAATAATCTGAATTTTAATGTGTCTTAATTCTTAAAAATGTGTAAAATAAAAGGCTAAAAGTTCCAAAGTAGGAATGGGTTAGGACTGGACACTAGGCCTAACTACACCTTGCTGAGGACCAAACTAGGACCATTGGGCTTACCGGGGTGTAGGAGGTCCACCATGACAGATCATGTGCTGAGGACCGATTCGACATCTCTAATCACATCTATGTAAACTCGACCATATGCATTTCTCATTATATTCTAACTGCTGCTTGTTTCTCTATTTCTTAGGGTGCCAAATTGACCAATGCCAATCTGAAGGGTGCAAACCTCCAACGTGCTAAACTAAGTAATGTAAGTATCATTAATATCTTGCACTTTAGTCCTTTCTTTCCATGTAATAGCAAAAAATGGTATAGTAGCTACGAGACAATTAGTCAAATGCCTAAAATGCCTTTAATAGTGACAAAAAATGGGTAAGACAAAACTTATGTCATAATTTGCAGGATCTGAAAGGCGCAAAGCTGGACGGCGCGAATTTGGATGGAGCATATAGATGACTATGAACTGATTCCAAGACTCGTACTGAATTGGATTTCCTTATTACTCTATGGTTCTATGCATCACTAGATTCAAGCAATGCGTGGTTATAAACAAGCTTGCTGAACTATTAGTATTACTTTCTATGTACATCCGAATTGGTGACTTCTGAGATGCATAAATGAAATTAACTTTAGAGTCGTGGAATGTGGTGTTATGTGTACACCCAGTGGATGCACTCGTTTATTATGATTCATTAAAATGATTTAAAAACCCTATGCAAAAAGAAGTGAGAAAATATCCACATAGTAGAGGAGTGGAAGGAGGCCTCTAAAACCGTCGGCCGGAGAAATTAAGATTGAAGGTGGTGATTGTTTTGTTGGGTATTTGAGGGGTAGGGTTTTCTTAGGGAAAGAAAAGTGGGGTGCCGGTAGACCCTTCCCAAACAACCTAGTCTCACGCAATGAGCGCTTGTTTCATTGACTTTTTGCATCGGGTTAGGATCGAACCCAGAACATATTTCTCCAAACCTTATTAACCGGTAAAATGAACGTTTTCGTTGGTCATTGAAGCAATGCCTGATCGTAGTTATAAACAGTGGGTTGTAATTTTGGATTCATACTGTTTTCAGAATAGCATCATTGACTTTTTTCAATCTAATTAGAGTCTAAATTGTTGGTATGTAATTAACATGGCCAAAATGTTAAAAATATTCTTTATGATATTTCAAGGTTTATTTGTACATAACCAAACAAAAACATGTCCATAACGGTTTTCATTCAATAGTAAAGTACTTTAACTGTAAAGTTATCAGTTTTATTCAAAACATGAAAGACTAAAGAGTAAGGGCCCGTTTGGTTTGTAATTGGGTTTAAAATTGGATTTGGAATTGGTTAAAAAAAATATGAGAGAGAAAATTAATAATTATTTTATTTATATATTTATTTAAGAATATTTAATTGTTTGACTAAAAAACTTGTCCTAAAAGAACAAAGAAAATAAATTAAAAAGATGAATTGTATGGCTCAGATTTGTGTGTGCAAGCGAAATGCATCAAAAGTCCTCATTATAGTATGGAATAGATTTTTAATTAGAGAAATGTTAGAATCACACATAATTTATAAAAGAAATTCCACAAAATGATGTGTAACAAAATGACTTGTCATAAAAGAAAGAGTTGAGAATGAAGAGAGTAAATAAGTGGTCCAAGTGTCATGCGGTATCATTATGTAAAAGTTCTTTTTGTCAAGTTTATGTAGTTTTAGCACATCTCTTTTAAGTATGATTCCATTTCTTTTTCTTTGAAGGATCTACGAAATTGTGTTTATAACTCTGAAGCCCACATCTTTATTCGACACCCGTCAAACAAACGCCACTAAGAAAAATGTGACATCTGATCTTTTTTATATAATAAAAGGTACAAATAAAATAACAATCAATGAATAAAAAATTAAGAAAAAAATTGTAAACTTTATGAATATTTATGTTCATCATTTTATTTTTTATCAACTTTTTTGTTTGTAAAAGTATTGAAACTTTTTTGTAAAAAATTAAAAATAAAGGTGAAGTTGGGGAATGAAAAATTGCTGATTTTTTATTTTCTTTTGAAAATCGTAAACTTTTGTTTTGACCAATTTTGCAATGTTCATCAATTTTTTTGGCTAGTAAATTTCTTCAAAAACATCTAAAAAAAAATTGAGATCAAAAGTGAAGTTGGGAATGAAAAACTACTGAAATAACAACTCCTTTTTTTTTATTAGTAGCTAGGTTTCATTAGATCCAAGCAAACACAAGAGAAACCTAGCCTAGCATGTTAAAGTAAAGACAAGCATAAGATATAATCAAGCAACACATAGACATATTGATTGATTTGAAAGGAGACATATCTTTAATTAAGCATAGGTGAATCAAGGGTGGAAAACCCTTGAAAATACTGTAAAACACGACCTAGGGTTTATCCCTAAAGTTCTTCCAAAATTTACACACACAATGAATGAAAATTGGAAAAGTATATAGATTTTACACTTTAACGGCGTCAGGTTATAGGTCCTGACGCCGTCAACTCGCCGTGTCTAGGGTTTTCGGATCACCTAGATCTACTTCTGACGCCGTCACTATATAAACCTTCTGGGCCGTCTCTCTTTAGCTTAACACCTGACGGCCTAGGATTTGTAAAACCTGACGCCGTCAGGTGTAAATGTGATAATTCTTTCCTTGGTCGTCTGGTAGAGTCCGAATCCACCTCTTCATCTTAAGGTGATGGCGTCAGCATCCAAAGCCTGACGCCGTCAGGTAGGAATTCCAGCTTGATTTGAGGCTTTGTCGTTTTCTTCACTTTTATGCTCCAAAAACGTCCAAAATGTAATGTTTTTGAGAGTTCCTCCTGAAAGTACCTAAAATGACAAAAAGAACGATTTAAGGCAATATTTGATCATAAAATAACGATTTAGGGGTTAAATGACCCCTAAAAGCATAACACTTTTCACCTCATCAAATACCCTTACACTTGAGATTGCTTGTCCTCAAGCAAATGCGCTTTTATTCCAATCAAAATATGAGCTATCTATCAACAATCATTCTACCCACAACAACACGATGTCATTCAACAACAACAACCAGATCAACTATTCCAAGAACCAGAATTCACTGATAATGATGAGAATCTTGCTGCAATAACTCAAGCATTTGCTCTTCTGACTAAGGCATTCCAAGGACGCTATTCAACTCCAACTAACAACAACCAACGAATTTCATCGAACACTCGTAACAAGCAGATTGCTCAGCCGAAGTTCAATATGGGCAATACGGGTCAAATGGTTGGTGTTATGGGGAATCAGCAAGGATATGCTACGGGCTTTCACGGGAATCAGGACCAAATGGGTCAGTTTGCAGGAAATAGGATGGGTCAAAGGAATCAGATGGGTCAGTTTGTTGGGAATCAACGGGGTCAGTATTAAGCTAGTTTATATCATTTTATGCAACTTAATCACTTAAGGTATGAATAAACATGTGCTTAATACATCTCATGATCAAAGGGGTATTTAATTAATTATTACAAAGTTTATTTAATAATATAAACATATTATATATTTTTGAAAAACACTTTTGGTAATAAAAGAAAATGTTTAAATCATACTAAATATATGAATTCAAATTTTTAACCAAAATCAGTTAGTTTTTCACCAAATAAACTTTCCCCACTAAAAGACAGAAAATCTGGCCGTTACAGCTGGGCGGCCCCCTTAATTTTAAGGGGGCCGGCAATGAATTAAGGGGGCCGGCCACGCTCCCCTATCAGATTTTGTCAGAAATTTTCTCCTATAAATACCACCTCAAACCTGGTATTTTTCTCACCTCTTGAACGAAAATTTTCAGATCTAAATCTCTCTAAACATCTTCTAAACCCTTTGATCATTTGATTATTAATCCTTGTTTCAAGTGATTCAATCCCTCCTCATCCATCCTCATCCAAAGTGCAAGAGAAGAATACTCCTTCAACCTCAAGTTTAAGAAGTATTGTATATTTGTTGTGTATATTGTGTATAGCATTTGTGAAGTAGTGTTGTGTTTATAGTAAGTAGTTCTAGGAGAGCTAGTTGTGAATAGAAGTTGGGTAGAGAAGAAGATTAAGTAGTGAAGTAGTGAAGTGGTGTGTAGTAGTGAAGAAGTTGAGGTGTGTACAAGTAGTGAAGAAGTAGTGATAAGTTGTGGTGTGTTGTGAGATTGGTTCTAGCTAGGATTAGGACCCGACATTTAGCTTAGTGTCGTAAATTGGTGTAAGCAAAAGTCGTGTAAGGTTTTCTCCGCCATAAGGGAGCTTGTTGACATAGTGAAGAAAACTCCCGAGTTAGGTGCTCGGGGAGTGGAGTAGGACGAAGAGGAGATTCGTAGCCGAACCACTATAAATCCTTTGTCTCACGGTGCCATCCTTCCATCTCTATCTTTTTACTTACTTACTTACATACTAGTCATATTATATACTTGTTGATATCATTGTTTATAATTGTGCAAGTCTTTTGGTATCACATAAAGTTTAGATTGGTGTTTTCATAAATAAAGTTTTTGTAAATTAAAAAGACGTAAAACTATTCAACCTCTCCTTCTAGTTTTCCACAATTATCCCTAAGGAAGTGATGACGTATCTCTATATGTTTAGTTCTAGAGTGTTGAACGGGATTCTTACTTAAATCTATAGCTCCTTTGTTATCACACATAGTAGGAACATTTTCTAACCTAACGCCATAGTCTACGAGAGCTTTTTTCATCCATAGTGCTTGTTGACATGCCTTTCCGGCGCTTATGTATTCGGCTTCGGTGGTAGAAATAGCAAGAATGGTTTGCTTCTTCGAAAACCAAGATGTTAGACAACATCCCATAAACGTGCAAATACCGTTAGTGCTTTTTCAATCCACGTAGTCTCCCGCATGATCCGAATCCGCATAGACAATAGTTTCTATTCCGGATCCCTTAGGATACCATAATCCTAAGTGTATAGTGCCCTAATGTATCAGAAGATACGCTTAACCGCTTCTAGGTGAGAGGTTTTTGGATCCTCTTGAAAGCGGGCACAAAGGCAAACACTAAAAATGATATCGGATCTACTTGCCATTAAGTATAGTAAACTACCTATCATTCCTCTATACTTAGTGTTGTCTACGGACTCACCTTCTTCATCTCTTGTGAGTTTGATTTCCGGAGACATGGGTGTCTTAAGTGGTTTAGAGTCTTCTAATCCATAATTCTTAAGCATTTCCTTAATATACTTAGATTGATTAAAAAATATTCCATCTTCTAATTGTTTTATTTGTAATCCTAAGAAGAAGTTTAGCTCTCCCATCATACTCATCTCAAACTCATCATGCATGATTTTGGCAAATTCATCACACATTTCTTGACAAGTTGATCCAAATATAATGTCGTCGACATGTATTTGAACAATGATGATATTTGGGTCACTTCTTTTAGTGAAGAGAGTGTTATCTACCATTCCCATGGAATAATTATGTTTTACAAGAAAAGCTTTTAATCTATCGTACCAAGCCTTTGGAGCCTGTTTTAGACCATATAGAGCTTTCTTTAGTTGGTAAACATAATCAAGTTTTGCGAAGTCAATGAATCCTGGAGGTTGTGCCACATAAACCTTCTCATTGATAAAACCGTTGAGGAATGTGATGCATGGTATTGCGACCTACGCAGTAGGTTTTACCTCTCAAGGGATCTTGAGAAGCTTGCAATACCCACCAGGCAGTGTACCTGACCGATGTAGTATAGTGAAGTAGCAAGTACCGGGGGATTGATCGTTCTCTCGGGGAATAGTGTCGTTAGGATTGAAAACTACTTCTAATTTAGGTCTAAGGGTTGAGGGATGATTCTTTTTATATTTTTATATTTTATGAAAGCAAGTAAAATATCTCGGTTTTGGAAGAGTGGGCGGAATTAGTTGCTAGCCAACTAACGCAAATAACTACAATTGCAAATAAAATAAAATAACACAAAAATAAAAGGTTGTGAAACTTATATGGGAGAAAAGTGTGTTTACTTAGATTTCACTACTCCTTAGCTATCTTTTACCGGTTAATTGGTTTGTTACAATTGTGTGGATGACGGGTTGTATTCCTTTAAACCATTCGTAGGGCCGTGTACGATCTTCCCTAACTCTATAAGCTCCTACTTCACTCTATGTCGAGCCGACAACTAGCTCCTAACATGAGATCACTAGAATTCACTTATGCATTAAACACAACCATATAATCGTAGTACACATACGATTCATGTTTCTTAAGACGTTCAAGCAAGTTACCATATAGAAGGTTAGCCAGTTTTCTTAAGCCTAACATCNTGCCATCATTGTCATGAGGTGGGTCAATGGAAGAGGAACTTTCATGCTTATCTAAATGGGTTGATGCAAAATAAGAACAAAACTAGCCACGCTAGTACATCAGGTATCTTCGTCATAGAACTCTACCCTTTTCCCAGTAAGTCTTGGGTGTATGAAACTGGTTATGGTACTCACATTTGTAATAATACTCGGGGTTTTAGGGGAAGGAGGAACTGAAAGCTGGAGCTTTGAACCTGTACGTAGGCAATGGAAATCGTGCAGCTGTTGAAGCTATTAAAAGTTTTGACTTAATTTTATCAAATTCTTTTATGTATTGTTCTAGACAATTGTCATATGCACCTTCTATTAGTAGGGGTATTATTTCAGTTTCTCGTTTGAAAGACGATGGTTTTATACATTGCTTTACGGATTATGGTATTTCAGTTTCTAAGGATAATATATTTTATTTTAATACTATTTCTAGATTGTATTTTTGAAGTTATTCTTGGAATAGCATTAAAATAAAATATATTATCCTTAGAAACTACATTATCCTTAGAAACTGAAATACCATAATTTGTAATAATGTATAAAACCATTGTCTTTCAAATGATAAACTGAAATAACGCCTCTAGTAATAGAAGGTGCATAATGACAATTGTCTAAAACAATACCTAAATCATTCGGTAAAATCAAGTCAAAACTTCGAATAGACGATTTAAGGCAATATTTGATCATAAAATAACGATTTAGGGGTTAAATGACCCCTAAAAGCATAACACTTTTCACCTCATCAAATACCCTTACACTTGAGATTGCTTGTCCTCAAGCAAATGCGCTTTTATTCCAATCAAAATATGAGCTAGGGGTCATTTAACACTAATATAAAAGTAATTACAACAAATAGTTATTCCACCCTAGTCATAACAAGCACGAAAATCAAACACTAGCACCTCACAATTAGTGTTTGGATACTCTCATCTCTCGGGTGTTATAAACCTATATTACTAAATGGAAATGGAAAAATATCACTCACTACCTGTCATAGCAAACAGATTACCATAGGCTTGGGAAAGGATCGAAAACCTCCTCCACTAGGCGTAAGCACCTAAGATAAACTATCAAAGAGGGCTTTTCAATGGTTGTAACGTTAGGTGTAGGGATATGATAAACACGGTTTGTTGGAATAAAAGATATTTTTACTGGTGGCGAGTTAATTATCTTGATCAAATACATGCACAATGTGGCGTTGCTAAGCCAAGACTTGACTCAACTTAAGCTAAAAAGAAAATAAAAACATAAATAAACATAAAATGAAACGGGATGGTAGTCCGTATGTTTTTTCTCTTTTTCCTTTTCCATTTTTCTTCGTTTTTCTTCTTTTTTCGATTTTTTTTTTTTTTTTTTTTTTTTTTTTTTTTGTGTGTGCATACACTCTTGCCCTACCATCCAAAATAATACATCATAGGGGCCTCGGTTCTCCCCTTACACTTGAACTTTTACATACTTTACAATTAACTATTCTAATAACTCGGATTAAGATAATCAAAAAACTTGGAGTACTTTAAAATATTAACGCACATATGGGGGTAATAAGTGATGTGTTCCCCATTCTTCATTACACTAGTACTTTACCCATGAATCTCAATCGTCCCAAAACAATATGTACAAGATATGACTCGACTTAGCAACCATGTAATCAATAAGACAATTAACTAAGGGTTAAAACAAATGTTGTCACAATAATGCACTAAAGATGAGTGCATACAAGGTAGGCTAAGGCGATTTGGGTGTACATTTGGGGTGGATTGTAAACAAACGAAAAGATAGGCTCTGAGGGGTGTACTAGGGGTATCGTGTACTAAAAATGAGTACATCGCTAAGGTGTGGGAGAATTACTTGACCAATGTAGCCAATGTAATTATAATACATGTGTAAAACAAGGGTTATCCTAATGCCTCTTATCTTTTTTGTAAGGCAATAATTTTATTAACACAAAAAACAACAAGCAACATACACCACACTCCCATAGGGACATCGTCCCACAAGAAGGAACCCAAACGAAATCAGACCCTCACAGTTATAAATACATCGCAAGCTAAAGTTCTACCTGAACAATGGTAACCGACATCCATGACACATGAGTTATGTGCAAAGAACAAACGAAATGCACAATAAAAACAGATGACAAGCTAATATACCACACATCCAACCTCACTATACCCTCACTCTGCCTTATTATGTAGTCAATCCTAACTACACGAATGTAGTCTCACTTGTGGACATGGGATGGTCACTAACGCAAGTTCTAGAATCTAAGTACTACCGGTACACATACAAGCACCAACAATGAATGCTTTTCCTAACAATTCTAGGGGCGAACCTCACATATTTGGGGAAAATTTTTGAGTGGTATGGTTTTTGTGCTAGTCATACAATTCCCTATCCATGAGACGCTTATTAAGACCAAAGTTTCACTCCTATATGTTGTAAAAAAAATTTAAATTTGGCGCTAAAATTGCCCTAACAAATATGTCTCTCAGTTTTATTACACATTTACCATTAAACAAACAAAAATCAAGCGTAATAGCATTTTCTAAAGTGTCTTCATTAACCCCCCCCCCTACACATAAACCGAACATTGTCCCCAATGTTCACATAAAAGATGTAAAAGTAAAGAAAATGAAAGAATGAAACAAATACTCCCCTGATTCGTTTGATGTGGATCGTGTGGTAACATGCTTAGATCTTCTTCCAAGATGATGTGATATCTTCAAAGCAACGCCAAAAACTTGATGTCATGAACTTAATTCCGTGTTCATCTTCTTGTCCAATATAACCTGTTAATCCTGAGAAAACAATCTAGGCAAACCTTGTGTAAAATCGGCGGTAAAATCTATACAAGGATATAATGCTTGTGGAATGAAAGTTTGCAGATTCCTGGAATTAGAGATGCAGTAAATTTCATAATTCCGGCAGAAAAACTAAATTTTATAAACTTTTCTGGAAATAGTACCTGACGCCGTCAGAACTGATCTGACAGAACTTTTATGTTTAGTTTCCGGAAAATTTCTGGAAAAACAAATACCTTAATTCCTGGAATCCTGCGAAATTTCATTATGACTCTATACAAGCATTTGACTCAAACAAATACTAATATGTATGTTCATTTTATATTGCTACGATTCATGTTCAATTCTTTCTTTTAAACAAATTTAGATTTCTCTTACACTTATCTTTTGCAAAATAGCTTTATATGTAGTTAAGACGAAGTTAAAAACAAAATAAAGCATTTTCACAATGTAATTTGAAACATGAATTATTAGCAATAAAAATAAAACATACATACGGAAACAAATAAAAGCAAACAAACAAACAAAGCAAAGCAAATAAGGCTTGGGTTGCCTCCCAAGAAGCGCTTTTCTTTATTAACGCGTCTTGTAGCTAGACTCAAAGTCACTATCACCTAGTGTCACTAATGCTCACGTATCCAAGTGTGAGCCACTTAATTGTTGCCTCATCTTTCTTATAGTCATCACTTAGCTCCAAACATCCGTGGTAGTACCTCTTATTCTTTTCATGGGATATTTGAGCCCATTTCTTATGTCCTTCTCACTCAACATATCGCAAGGAGGAAGCCTGTTACATCCCTCAATAGAAAAATTGTTAAACCTAGGGTGTACACGGGGCATTTGATATACAAAATCTCCATCCCCGTCTGAAAATGTAATTAACCCTTCCATGAGTTCTTCGTCTAATTTGGTTAACCTTTTGAAGGGCTTTCCAAACACAACTTGGGTTAAGTTACTATCAACAAACTCGCCTAGATTCTCCATAACCATAAAGTCAACTAAATAAACAAAGCTTCCAATAAACACATGCAATGTTTTAGTTCTAGCAACAATATTATCTCCTTGATACTCTAACTCATTCACCATGATTCTATTATATTCAGTGTGTGAGATTATGTTCATAGTTAAAGACGAGTTAAGGTAAGCATCGAAACTCCTAAATCCAATCTTACAAGGGAATTGCATATTAAACAAACTATCTTTCTCAATCTTTGTCCTAGGGTCAATATACTTGAGAGGGTTAGCTCCCTCTTCTCCCTTAGGATCATCTATCACTTCCCCATCCCCTAAGTTCTCATCGGAATCTGAAGAATAATAAAAAGGGCCATTTTCATGGTCGGTGTCATGGTCAGATTCGTCCATATCAGAATTGTTGTTAGGAATATTCACTCTTCACATCCATTTGGTATAACTTAAAATCTAAGGCGCAAGCGTAATCTAGGAGTATTCTAATAGATTCTAGTCTAGCTACCGGAGCATAGGTTTCGTCATAATCAATTCCTTCTTGTTGATTATAGCCTTGTGCGACTAACCTAGCTTTATTCCTAGTTACTATTCCGTTCTCATCTAATTTATTTCTAAATACCCATTTGGTTCCTATTATGGTCATATTCCTAGGACTTGGGACTAGTTCCCAAACATCATTTATTTTGAATTGATTTAATTCTTCTTGCATAGCCATAATCCAACTTTCATCCTTTAAGGCTTCATTTATATTCCTAGGTTCTATTGTTGACACAAAGCAAAAGAAATTACTTTTGTCTTGAGCTTGTGATATAAGTGTTCTTTGATTCAAGTCACCTATGATATTATCTAAGGGATGCGATTTTGCTTCCTTAATATTTACAATCTCATTTTCTTCTAATGTTTCTACTTCATTATTATTTCCTAAGGGCTTACTTCTAATAACCTCAATAGCTTCTTCCTCAATTACATCATCATTTTCTAAAGGTAATGTCTTAGGTGGTGGAGGAGTTTCATCAAATGTTACATTTAAAGATTCTTCTACTTTCATAGTGTGTTTATTTAGAATTATATATGCTTTACTATTTTGTGAATATCCTAGAAAAACACCTTCATATGACTTAGGGTCGAACTTAGTACGGTAATATTTTGTATTAAGGATGAAGCATTTACTTCCGAATACTCTAAAGTAGCCTATATTTGGTTTTCTACCTCTTAATAACTCATAAGGAGTTTTTCTTAATATTCGTCTAATAGAAACCCTATTAAGTATATAAGTTGAAGTGTCTACGGCGTGACACCAAAACTTTTGTGCGATAGATTGTTCATTTAGCATTGTTCTAATCATTTCTTGTAGAGACCTATTTTTCCTTTCTACTACTCCATTTGATTGAGGAGTACGAGGAGCGGAAAAGTTGTGAGATATTCCATTTAAATCACAATATTCTCCTAATTGTACTTCATTATCAAATTCTCTACCACGGTCCGTCCTAATTGATACTATAGAGGATCTTAACTTATTTTGTATCATTTTACTAGATGTCTCAAATTTCTCAAAGGCTTCGGTTTTATCACTTAAGAACCTAGTCCACGTGTATCGTGAATAGTCATCTACTATAACTAAGGTGTAGCGATTGCCACCGTAGCTCCGCACCGCGGAAGGACGAAAAGGTCCATGTGAAGTAATTCTAAGCATCTAGTAGTGGATACCATATTCTTAGCTTTGTGACTAGCATGTGCTTGTTTTCCAACTTTACAAGCGTCACAAAAATGTTTATCATATCTTAAACTAGGCAAGTTTCTTACTAGTTCCTTAAAGACTAAAGATTGTATTTGTTGCATGTTCGCGTGACCTAATCGCCTATGCCACAAAGTGGAGTTTTCATCTAGAGTTGCTAGGCATATCCGATCTTCCGGTTTGTCTCCTAGTTTCATAACGTATACACCTCCTTTCCTAATCCCTCTACCTATGTCTTTATCATCCTTAACTATTTCACTATCTTTATCGGTAAAGGTAAGTCTACACTTATTATCACATATTTGGCCTATACTAAGCAAGTTATATGTAAGATTATCTACATGTTCAACATTATCAATAGTTAGTGAGCCTTGAGAGATCGTACCTTTGCCTATGATTTTTCCGCGACGATCGCTACCAAAAATAACATTACCTCCGTTATATGTCTTGTATGTAGAAAACAGTTTGCGATTCCCCGTCATGTGTCTTGAGCATCCACTATCCTTTATCCATTCATTGGGCTCCAAATCTATTCCTAGACATATCTCGTTTGATGCTTAAGCAACGAAGCAATTTTGCTTAGCCTTTTTGTCATCGTCACTAAATCTTCTCCTTCGGGTTTTTTTTTTCTTTTATCTTGTGCTCTTTGTCGCTTTCTAAGAATACTTTTGAATTCTTTAACAACCTTTACATATTCTTCGTCTTCACTTTCGGAACTTGAATCGTCATCGTCACTAAGTTCCTTCTCGATCGTTAGCTCATTATAACCTTCTTGTTTGCTCTTGACGTGACTTATGGAATTTTCGGCATCATTACCTTCATACAAAAGATTTGAACTAGTAGCACTTATACTCATTTCAACTAAATATTTATCTACTGTACTTTCATTTGTTAGTATTTTGTATGCAAGATTTTCTTTGACATGACGTTCCTCTTGATGAAGTTTTAAATGGCTTTTCCACATATCATTTGCCGTATTACAAAAAAATATTCTTTCGTATTCAATTCTTGGTAAAGCTTTGTATATAATTATTTTAGCCTTATTATTTCTATCTAGTATACTTTCGAAACAATTATCTTGTTCTTCAAAAATTGTTTTTATTGGTTGAGAATCACCAATTAAAATGACATGCCAAAGATCATAATCTATTGACTTCACATAACTTTCGAATCGATTTTTCCATTCAAGAAAACTTATATTTTTAAGATATGGTGGATTAAATATCATGTTCCCTTCTAAATATTTTTCCGATTCCATAGATCGATTTCAAGTTTTAAAATACAATATATTTTAAAAATCTTGTTTGACCTGGCTCTTGATACCAATTGTGGAAAACTAGAAAGGGGGTTGAATAGTTTTACGTCTTTTTAATTTTATAAAAACTTAGTTTTGAAAACTCCGATTCTAGTTTTATGTGAGATCAATACTTGCACACTTATAAATACTAGTATCTACGAAAGTAAATAAAGACAATATAAACAAGTAAGTAAAGAGATAGAGATGGAAAGATCGCACCACAAGGCAAAGGATTTATAGTGGTTCGGCTACGAAGCTCCTCTTCGCCCTACTCCGCTCCCCGAGCACCTAACTCGAGAGTTTTCTTCACTACGTCAACAAGCTCCCTTATGGCGGAGAAACCTTACACACCTTTGCTTACACCGAACGACACTAAGCAAAATGTCGGGTTCTAATTGTAGCTAGAACCAATCTCACAACTCTTCACAACTTCTCACAACTTCTACACACCACAACTATTACACTACTTCTCCCAACTTCACTACTTCTTCACAACACTACTTCTCTTCAACACTACTTCTTCTTCACTACTTCACTTCACTACTAACTCCTAAATCTACTTATTAAAATCTCTCTACACCTTTACAAATAATTTACACAACTACAAAAACTATATTCACAAATCTACAATACTTCTTAACTAGATGTTGAGGGAGTATTCTTCTCTTGCACTTTGAATGATGAGGAATTGAATCACTTGAAACAAAGACTTATAATCTTATGATCAAAGGATTTAGAAGGATGTTTGGAAAGGATTGGGACTGAAAATTTTCATGCAAAAGGTGAGGAAAAATTTCAGAAATGAGCCTGTATTTATAGGCAAAGAAATCTGACAACAGGAGCGTGCCGGCCCCCTTAAATGGTGGCCGGCCCCCTTAAAATTAAGGGGCCGCCCTCCTGTAACGGCCAGTTTTCTTGTCTTTTTCTAGTGAAAGTTTATTTGGTGAAAAACTAACTGATTTTGGTTAAAATTTTGAATTCATATATTTTTTATGAATTAAACATTTTCCTTTAATTACCAAAATTATTTTTCAAATATATATAAGATGTTTATAACATTTTATAAACTTTGTAGTGTTTAAATAAAATCCTTTTGATTATAAAATGTATTTTACATTTGTTTATTCATACCTTAAGTGATATTGTTGGATGGAATGATATTAGTAACTAAATACTTGTTTACGTATTAATTTTACGTTTAATGTTTTTACATTTTGTGATCATCAAAACGTAGGGATATCGAAAAATATTAACAACATTTTTATGCATTATTTGTATCAACACATTGGAAATGAAGGGGGACAAAAAGAATCTTTGACTTTCACCCCCTTTTATGCAAATTATTATTTAAATATAGAGTAAATATCATAAATCGTCCCTGTGGTTTATCTGGTTAATCAAAAATCGTCCTTGTTGTTTATTTTCCTCAGGTTTGGTCCCTGTGGTTTTGAACCCATACGGGTTTGGTCCCTTAGACTAATTGTCGTTAGTTTTTTCCGTTAGCTAACGACCATTTGCAACAAATATTTGCACCGTTAGTCCTATATTTGCACCATTAGTCCTTTATATTAACGAGCGTTTATACTTAACTCAATTTTTTTCCTTTTATAAAAATTAGAAAAACAAAAACTAATAAAATAATTAAAAATAATAAAAATAATTAAAAAATTAAAAAATTAAAAAATAATAATAAATAAAAAAATAAAATTTTGGTTTTCTAATAAAAAAAATTTTCCTAACTATCTTTAAATTTTATACACACGTTTTTATACACGTCTTTATACACACGTTTTTATACACGTTTTTGTACACACGTTTTATACACGCTTTTATACACACGTTCATACACACATTTTTATACACGTTTTTATACACACATTTTATACACGTTTTTATACACACGTTATACACACGTTTATACACACGTTTTTATACACACGTTTTTATATACGTTTTTATATACATGTTTTCATACACGCTTTTAACACACGTTTATACACACGTTTTTGTACATGTTTTTGTACACACATTTTTATACACGCTTTTATACACATGTTTTTATACACATTTTTGTACACACACGTTTATACACACGTTTTAATATACACGTTTTTATACACACGTTTTTACATATGTTTTTATACACACGTTTTTATACACGATTTTATAAAAACGTGTGTAAACGTGTGTATAAAAATGCGTGTATAAAGACGTGTGTATAAAAACGTGTATATAAAAACGTGTATGAAAATGTTTATAAAAAAGTGTATAAATTTTAAAGATATTTAGGAAAAAAAATTATTAGAAAACCAAAATTTTATTTTTTTATTTTTTTTATATTTTTTTAATTTTTTTAATTTTTTTAATTATTTTATTTTTTTTAATTGTTTTTATTATTTTTTATTTTTTAATTTTTTTAAAAGGAAATTTTTTTTGAGTTAAGTATAAACGCTCGTTAGCATAAAGGACTAACGGTGCAAATATAGGACTAACGGTGCAAATATTTATTGCAAACGGTTGTTAGCTAACTGAAAAATCTAATGACAGTTAGTCTCAGGGACCAAACCCGTATGGGTTCAAAACCACAGGGACCAAACCCGAGGAAAATAAACCACAAGGATGATTTTTTATTGACCCGGTAAACCACAGGGACGATTTATGATATTTACTCTTAAATATATTAGTGCAAATACTATGATATTTAAACTAAATGGTCTTTTATGTTTTAATGATGATAATCATGTAATTTTTAATACATAACGTAAAATGTGCAAGTTACTCGTTTACACAAGTCACCAAAGCATTCATTTATCAACACTTCTCGACGTCTCCAGTCCTCTCATGCTTCAACACAAATAATCTACGTAACTCAGGATCAATGACGGGTCACTAATTACCAAGTTTAGTCTCAGTCAATTGGGTTGGGCCAAGCAAATGAGCAAGCCCATTCGGATCCCATATGTGGCCGGCTTAGGGAGCAAGAAAAGAAAAGAAAAGAAAAGAAAGTGTTGTTGTTTCATGTTTTCTTGTCTTTGGTTTGGTAAAGGTTGGTTTTCAATATTTATATTTTTCCAATTAACGAACTTTGTCATTTTAATTGTGTAAGTTAAAGAATGTTAAACTTAGTTTAGTTTTTATATAAGGGGTTTGCTAATAACAAATGCTCATTGGGCACAAGTTAGCGGTTAATTAATAAATACAAATTTTCTTATTTAACCAAAAAATGCATTAAATACACATTAAATAAATTGATAAATTACTATATATAACTATAATTTTCACATAAATGAACCAAAATATTCCTTTAATCGGCATGTTAATACGTGACCAGAGGACACATATTAGCAAAACCCTTTATATAATAAGAGTACTACTTATAATACCCGGGTTTGCACATGTTGCGTATCTCTTAAAGTTAATTTATAATTTATTTTTCTTTCTTTTAGTTTTTCTACATTGTAGCATTTTTTTTAGATAGGTAATGTGTGGTGGTTTAGACACTCATGCACTAACTTTCAATTATGATGCACCAACATGACTAACTAAAATAACGAAAACACGATATTAAAAATGAGATATCTCACTCATATTTTATTATTTTTAACTTGATTTAAAAACCTGACTAAAAATTGACCTAATAACTTTTATGTTTTTTAAATTTTCTAATTTGAATTTAATAGTGGTCAAATTATGGTTAAAAGCGCAATAAAACGGATTGCGTAAATTTTTGTAGAAAATTAACAATTAAAAAATATTTTTTGAATCTAACATTAACAAAATGATTAATGGTACGTTATGGTATAAAAAGTAATGCATTTAACGCAATTTAAACACTAGAAATCTAAGTTATATATTTTATCAAACACCTGATGTGCAACAAATATGACTAAAACGTCATATTTAACGTGTGATATCTCACTCATATGACATCGGATTTGAGTGATTCAAAACCTGTGCAAAGAGTGAACCAAAATCTATAACTGTCATGTCTTAAGTTTTTCATAATTTAGCTGTTATAAAGGTAAAAATAGGGTTGAAATGCAAAAAAAAAAATAAAAATAAAAAAAAATAAAAAAAAAATAAAATAAAATCAAAACCTATTTGATATGTAAAAAAAATTGAAATATTTAACAAGATTTAAATCACGTTAGATAGAATTAAAATTTAAAAATTATGATGAAATCAGTTTTTTCTAAAAGTTTGTCGCTTAAGAGTTATGTACGTTTGAAGTTTGAAGGTGAAAAACAATAAATGGGTTAAATGGCTTTTTTACCCTAACAATTTTTTGAATAAAATTAGAGAAATGACACATGTCGCATGAAGGACATTTTTTACGCTTTTTATATTAGAGCCACTTTTATTTGAGCACCATTCTTAGACGTATTGAAGGAACACATAATCAACTTTTGTATATTTTCTTTACTTTAAAACAATTTTTGCTTGCAAATTTTTTCAAGTAGTAGTTCCCTTAGTTAACATATATATTTATTTTTTTGGAACAAAGTTGACATATAATTTAGTTGCTACTCTTTATATCTTATTATCTTATATGACTTCTAGTCTCCCTAACATTCTCGAGGGTGTTTACTTTTCTCTTAGGGCATGTTTGGTTGGGAGAAATGAGCTCAAAGAAATGGAAATGAATTCATTTCTCTTGTTTGATAGCCGGTGAAATTTAAAAAAAAAGTGGAGATTTACAATTCTTTGGGTGACTAGTTTATATACAAACTCAAGGAATTGAATTTATTTACTTTATGAGTGAAAACCAATTCTTTACATTGGAAAACAATTTTTTAGTGGATAATAATAATAATAATAATAATAATAATAATAATAATAATAATAATAATAATAATAATAATAATAATAATAATAATAATAATAATAAAATAATAATAATAATAAATAAAATAAATTAATAATAATAATGAATAATTATTATAAATAATAAATAATAATAATAGTAGTAGTAGTAGTAATAATAATAATAAATAATGTTAGCATCAAAGAAATATAAAAAGAATTGATGGTCATTCTCATTATTAGAACTTTGTGTCGTGTGTTATAAGTATGTAATAGTTAAGACTATTAGGCTTTGGACTTGGTAAGCTAATATGTTAAGTGTTATATTATATAAGCCTTGTAATGGTTATGTAAACCAAGCCCAAGCCCAAGCCCATAGAAAGCCTAAGTATGGAACTATAAAAGGCACATACCTAGTCATTTGTATGTGTGCTTGAGTGTGTAGTGTGTGTGTTTCTCTAATAAAAGTCTCTCATTTTTATCTTACTTTCTCTCTCTAAAACACATACATATATCATCCAAATCACCATCTTTACTTCATATTGTGCTCATATTGTGTGATAAAGTTGTTAGATCTAAGGTCCTACAAGTGGTCATATTGTGTGCTTCAGTGTGTATTGTGTGTATGCCTCTTGAATAAAAGCTTCATATTTCATCTCTTTCTCTCTACATATTAACGCCACATATTCATCTTCATGTCACCATCTTTACTTCATATTGTGTTAGTTTGTGTGATAAATTTATAGATCTAAGGTCCTACAAGTGGTATCAATCGCCTAACAATGATTTAGGAGTGATTTGAGTTGGTTTTGTCTTGGTTTCGAGTAGAAAAGCTTTATATACCTCGTTATTTTTGAAAAATTTGCATTTTTTTGTTTGTTTCTTCGTTTCTAACACATATTTGTTTACAAACTTGTGTTATAAACTCATACAAACAAGAAAGTTCCAATCTTTTTCAAAAATTTGAAGTTTTAGAAAAATTCGTACTTGATTTTGTACTTGTTTTCGAGAATACAAAAAATTTTCATAAAAATCATCAAGTTTGCAACTTTCTTCAAGCTTTGGTGTATTTAAGGCTAGAAGTACAAGAATCTTGGAATACAAACTTCATTTGGGTGTGCTTTAAGCAAAATCAAAATTCTGGCAAATTATCGAGAACTTGAAACCCTGATTATTGAGAATTTTTATCGAGAATTTTTTTTGCAAAATTTTCGAGAATTCTCTTCAGAGGCCGTCTTCAGATTTGGTGGATTACTCGGTGTTTACCTTGCTTGTATAAGTGAGAAAACACTTCAACTCGTGATATACTCTCTAAATTGTATAATTTAGAAAGTTTGGTGAAACTTTCGAGAACCCTGAAAAGTTTCGAGAATTTTGAAAAGTTTCGAGAATTTTGAAAATTATCGAGAATTTTTTATCGAGAATTTTGAAAATTATCTAGAATTTTGAAAATTTTCTAAAATTTTCAAAAACTTTGCAAAAGCTTCTAAAACTTTTCAAAAGTTTCTAAAACTTTCCAAAAGCTTCTAAAACTTTCAAAAAGTTTCTAAAAACTTTTCAAAAGTTTCCAAAACTTTCTAAAAGTTTCTTCATAGCAAAGTTCGAAGAAGAACACTTTTCTACAACAAAGGAACTTCACCAATCTCAACTCCTATTTCGTTGAACCGATCCAAGATCAACTTTATCAATCATCACTTCATCAATGGCAACTCAGCAAGATATTCATGCAGCCGGAGCTGAAAACCGACCTCCAATGTTGTCAAAGGGTGGTTACTCACAATGGGCTAGTCGTATGATGCGCTATCTTAAGAGCAAACCAAATGGAAAGCTACTTCTCAATTCCATTTTGGAAGGACCATTCAAACAACGACAAATACTAGATCCTGGTGATCCTAATGGAACCCCCCTAGTACAACCATTCTACAAAGATCAGACTGAGGCTGACTACACTGAGGAAGACAGACAACAAATTGCAGCTGATGATCAGGCATTTCATCTCGTCGTTCTTGGTTTACCAGAAACAACTGATGCAACTGTTGACAGTGAAGGAAGTACTCATGCAGTCTGGGAAAGAGTCAAAAGGTTAATGTACGGGAAAGACATCGGGAAACAGGAAATGGAAACACAATTGCTCAAGGAACTACGCAAGTTTACTTCAATTCCTGGTGAATCCATAGAGTCGTACTATCTCCGGTTCTGTAAGATTATGAATGACTTATCCAGACACAACCTCTCACAGACGAACATTGCTAATAACACCAATTTTCTGAATGAGTTACAACCTGAATGGGGAAGATATGTCACTATAGTTTATCAGACAAAGAACTTGCATGAAGTTACCTATGATCAGTTGTATGACTTTTTGAAGCAGAATCAAGCTGAGGCAAATGAAGTAAGGGCTGAATTACTAGCTAAAAAGCATAATCCTCTCGCACTCATTGCTCTAACACCAACACCTTTACCAGTGAACACACAACATCAACCATCGTCATCTTCCACTCACAACTACATGCAACAACAATACATTCCACAATATCAAACTGCTGTAATCCCACAACAACAACAATTCTACCCACAACAACAAGTTATTCCACAACAACAATATCCACAATTCCAAGAACCAGAGTTCACTGACAATGATGAATCTACTTCTAATTTGACACAAGCATTTGCTTTTCTGACAAAGGCATTCCAAGGACGCTATTCGACACCAACAAACAACAACCAAAGGACTTCATCGAACACTCGCAACAGGCAGATCGCTCAGCCGAGTTTCAACATGGGTAACGGAGGCCAAATGGTTGGAGTTATTGGGAATCAGCAAGGATATGCTACTGGACTTCACATGGTTAATCAGATGGTTAATCAGAATATGCAGAATCAGTTGGGTCATTATGCAGGGAATCAGATGGGTCAGTATGCAGGGAATCAGATGGGTCAGCTTGTTGGAAATCAGAGGGGTCAGAATGTTGGAAACCAGGCAATGGGTAATCAGGTTGGAAATGTTGCAGTTCCAGTTGGTGGGAATTATGGAAATGTGAATGTGAATCAGGGAAATTTGGTTAAGTGTTTCAACTGTCAGGGTGTAGGTCATATGGCAAAGAACTGTCCTACTAAACTGAAAAAGAAGGATACAACATATCTGCAGAAAGCATTGATGCTAGCTCAAAAGGAAGAGGCAGGATTCNTCTACCCACAACAACAAGTTATTCCACAACAACAATATCCACAATTCCAAGAACCAGAGTTCACTGACAATGATGAATCTACTGCTAATTTGACACAAGCATTTGCTTTTCTGACAAAGGCATTCCAAGGACGCTGTTCGACACCAACAAACAACAAACAAAGGACTTCATCAAACACTCGCAACAGGCAGATCGCTCAGCCGAGTTTCAACATGGGTAACGGAGGCCAAATGGTTGGAGTTATTGGGAATCAGCAAGGATATGCTACTGGACTTCACATGGGTAATCAGATGGGTAATCAGAATATGCAAAATCAGTTGGGTCATTATGCAGGGAATCAGATGGGTCAGTATGCAGGGAATCAGATGGGTCAGCTTGTTGGAAATCAGAGGGGTCAGAATGTTGGAAACCAGGCAATGGGTAATCAGGTTGGAAATGTTGCAGCTCCAGTTGGTGAGAATTATGGAAATGTGAATGTGAATCAGGGAAATTTGGTTAAGTGTTTCAACTGTTAGGGTGTAGGTCATATGGCAAAGAACTGTCCTACTAAACCGAAAAAGAAGGATACAACATATCTGCAGAAAGCATTGATGCTAGCTCAAAAAGAAGAGGCAGGATTCCAGTTGAATGCCGAGGAAAATGATTACATGGAACTTATGGATGAAATGGAAGACAGAGAGGATGTGAATGCGAACTACATCTTTATGGCAAATCTTTAGGAGGCTAAGTATGACACAGATTCTGACACACCTCCTGTTTATGACACCAATACAGTATCTGAGGTACCAATCAACAATACTTGCAACAATAATGATATATTTGATATGTCCACTCATGAGGAACAACATTCTGAGACTCCAACAACCACTTATGATACATACCTTGACACGCCGAGTTGTAGCAATATTGATTCGGCAACTCCCGATATGAATCATAGTGGAGGCTCAGTTTCACAGCATGCTGAGAATGATGAGGAAACACGTGCTTTATTTGAATCATTGTTGAACAATTGTAGTATTGAAATAGAGAAAGTGAAAAAGGTCAATCGTGAAGTTAAGGCCGCGAATGAGAAATTGACCACTGAGCTTGAGAGATACAAGGAAAATGAAAAAAGTTTTCAAATTGATGCAAAACGAGAGTCTGAATTTGAAATTGGTTATAAGAAGTTACTTGTTAAAGATAGGGAATTGCAAAGCAAATTTGATTCTTTTCAAATTAGTTCAACAAAAACCATTAACTCTTTAAAACAGGAAATTTCTGATCTAACAAACCAGCTTTCAAATCAAAAATCAGCTTATACCAAACTTGAAAAAGAAAGGGATGAGTTGAAAAAGGACTTTGCAAAGAATGAAGATAAACTTTTGGAAGAAATCATAGAGTCAGAACATATGATAGCAAAACTAGAAAACTTTTTGGTTAAAACGGGTCATTCGAGTCAAACAATTCACATGATTACTAATCAAACTGATCCGATTAACCATACAAAAAACAAAATGGCTCTAGGAAACAAAACTCCTTGTAATATCAAGAAAGCTCAGGAAGAACAGAATGTGTTGTATAATGGAAATGTTTTATTTACTAAGCATGATCCTCCTATTGTTCGTGACTATGTGGAAACGATAGAACTTGCTAAAGAGAGTCAAACCAAAATGAAACAAAAGATTCCAGACCAGAAATCCATTGATTACAACAAACTGAACAAACTTTCCGAAATTACTTTTGTTCCACAAAAACAAGCATATGAGCTTTCCAAAAGCACAGGAATTTCAAAACTAGTTTCTAAACCGGCAGTTGTTTCCAAATCTCTTTCTAAAATGGAACAAATGTCTTTAAGCAACATTTTTAACACAAGTGCTGCCAGAGGATATCTTGATGATCTAAAAACCAGAATTGGGCAACTTCAAATGACTTTAGAATCTAAAACGAAAATAAATGAGATTAATTGGAATTCCACGGTTCATTTATAGCTGAAAAAGATTCTTGAAAATGACTTTGCTCCTCAAATCAACGCCATTCATGCTAGATTAATTCATTTTGAACAAGCTTTTTTGAAAGAAACAACTGACTTTGTCAAGGACCACAAATCCCTGGTAAAGGAAGCTAATGCAAATCTTAAAAACATCGAACTTTGGAAAATCTAAATGATTCTCTCTTAGAAGCAGTTCTGTCTACTGATATCATGTCTATCATTTTACAAACATATTCTGTTGAAGACGATGAAAGACTCCGAGCTGAGACCTCCGCAATTGTTTCAAAATATGAAAATGCTCTTGTTAAACTTGAAAAAGAAAATGTGTCATATTTTAAACAACTTGATCAAAAAACCGAGGAATGCAAGTATGACAAACTGTCGTATGAGCGTGCCTTCAAAAACATGAAAGCGCAAAATGATCTTTTGAGGTCTCAGCTAGAAAGCCAAAAAGAAAAGGGTGTGGATAATAAGTTTGCAAAACCATCGACTTCGAACAAAGAAAATGCTTCAAAACCGGCTGTTAAACCAAAAATGTCGATTTCTCAATCTGTTCCAAAAGTCGATGTGAAAAATGATTTGATAAAACCAGTCACTCCAACACTCTTGCCCAAGAATAATGCAAAAGAAATGATTGTTGAAAAAGGAAAAGCGGTTGTCGAAACACCAAAAGTGATAGCACCTGGTCTTTATAGGATTAGTCCCACTATTGCGTCTGCCTCGACATCTAAGACAAATGACAAATGCATAAAGGATAATTCTAAAGAATCTAGGGATGCTAAAATGGACAACAGCATAAATCCTAATGCGTGTGCCTTACCATCTACAGGATTAGAAAGCACCTCTAGGAGCAGCAGTCTAAAGCCTAGGAGCAATACAAGGAACAATAGAGTCTCGCCTGTCTATAAGAGTAGTAGCATGAATATAGTTGAAGAAGTAGAAGAACACCCTAGGAATTTATCGCTTTATAATAAGAGACATATTTCATCTGAATGTAATGTCAAATGTACTATTTCTAATGCATGTAATGACTCTATGTGTTTAATATGCAAGAAATATTTAATTAATGATGTTCATGATGATTGTGTTTCTACAAATGTGAATGTTTTGCCTGCACAGAAGAACGTTTCGAAAGTACCTAGTGCTAAATCTAAATATATTGGTAAACTAATTAAAAAATTAGGAACACCACTAATAGTCGCACGCCTAATTGTCGCCTAGGAACTATCTTAAGTATTGTGCATGGAAACCAACAGGTAGAAAATTCATACTACAGGATGACACATTGAAAGTTGTTCAATCTGAACAAGTAGAAACCTTCTATGAGTGTGATACATATTTTACCCCTAACCCCATAGAACCAAATTCAAAATGGTTTCCAAATACAAGCTCTTCTGTTCTTGGCAGGTTATCGAAATATGTCTTTGGATCGTCGACTCGGGTTGCTCCAAGCACATGACCGGGAACTTAAAGCTGCTGATCAATTTCGTCTGGAAATTCATGGGAACTGTACGCTTTGGAAATGATCATGTAGCAGCTATTCTGGGTTATGGAGATCTTCAGTTTGGGAATTATTTGATCACTCGAGTTTACTACGTCGAAGGGTTGGGATACAATTTGTTTTCAGTTGGGCAGTTTTGTGGATGCAGATTTAGAAGTTGCATTTAGGAGAAACACGGTTTTTGTTAGAAATTTGATTGGAGATGATCTCTTAACTGGAAATCGCGGAACCAACCTATATGCTATCGACATCAATCAAATGGCCTCTACATCACCAATTTGTCTTATGACAAGAGCAAATGGAACAAAGTCATGGTTGTGGCATAGAAGATTATCTCATCTCAATTTCGACACCATTAACAAATTAGCCAAAGACAACATCGTCACCGGACTCCCTAAGTTCAAATACACCAAGGAACACCTATGTCCATCATGCGAACAAGGAAAAAGCAAACGAGCATCATATAAACCCAAAAATGTACCCAGTTCGGAAGCAAGGTTACATTTGTTGCACATGGACTTATGTGGCCCAATGAAAGTTGAAAGCATCAATGGAAAGAGGTATATTCTTGTTATCGTCGATGATTATTCAAGATATAGTTGGGTAAAGTTTTTGAGATCAAAAGACGAAGCACCAGGCATCATAATCACCTTTCTGAAGCGTATTCAAGTTCTACTTCAAGCTTCAGTAAGGATTGTAAGAACATACAATGGCACAGAATTCACAAATCAGGAGTTAAGAACGTATTTGGAAGATGTTGGAATCACACATCAGACATCAGTTGTTAGAACTCCACAGCAGAATGGGGTAGTTGAAAGAAGAAATAGAACTCTTGTGGAAGCTGCTCGCACAATGCTAATTTATTCTAGTGCACCGCTATTCTTATGGGCTGATGTTGTAGCCACTGCTTGTTTCACTCAAAACCAATCCCTAATCCATCCAAGATTCAATAAAACACCATATGAGCTTGTGAACAATCAAAAACCGGATATCTCTTATCTTCACGTGTTTGGCGCTCTGTGCTATCCGACGAATGATAGAGAAGATCTAGGAAAGCTGAAAGCTAAAGGTGATATTGGAATCTTCATTGGATACGCAGAAAACTCGAGGGCATTCAGGGTGTATAATAGAAGAACAAAAAGGGTAATGGAAACGATGAATGTGAAGTTTGACAAGATTTCACAAATGGCTTCTGAGAGACTCGCTCTAGAACCAGCGCTTAATCCAATGGCTTCTAATCAAACCAGATTAGGACCCGCACCAAACAGTCAGACTTCTGGACATATTAGTTCAGGACTCATACCTCAAGGAGCTCAATCAACAACACCCGATAAACCTTCAGAACAAGAACTGGAAAACTTCTTCGAGTTAATGTTTGATGAATACTATGGTGGACCTTCGACAAATGCATCTCAACATCATTCCGCTGCACCCGCTCAAAATCATCAACCACCACCACCAACAACACAAGATGCATCGACAACAATCGAAGCTGAAGCACCAACTCCCTCAACATCATCAACATCTACTCCAGCAACTCCAGTTATTGAAATTGTTCTACCAAGAGTTGATGAGCAAAATCAAAACACAACCTTTCAAGAAGAACCAACACAAAACCAAAACAATGTTGCGATAGAAGAAGAAGTATTTGAAAACCCATTTGCAACAGACTCTGCTGAATCTTCTTCAAGGTTACAAGAACCATCTAACACGCATATGTTAAACCCAAGGTACCCTTCTACACTACAGTGGACTAAAGACCATCCAATTGAACAAGTTATTGGTGAACCTTCAAGGCCAGTTCAGACGAGAAGACAACTTGCCACAGATCTCGAATTGTGTATCTACATTTGCTCAATAAGCCTCTAAGAACCTGATGAACTCAAATAAGTACATATTTTTATCATCATTTATCCTATTTATTTAACTTGTTTTACTATATTATTTATGAGAATCCGTACTTTAATGTTTACTTTAGTAATTCTCAGGTAAAAATAAGCAATAGGTGAAACTTGGCGATTTTGGACTAATTATGGAGCAAAACAAGCGAGATGTCAAAAGTCTACTGAAATCAAGAAGATGCGCCGTATCTATTCAACAGATACACCGCAATATCATACTTAGATGAATTCGAAGACCATTGTCTGACTTTGAAGAATGCGCCGCATGTAATTCTATCATGCGCCGCATATGAAACTTTGGTCAACGAAGAAGATCAAGCTCTTTCTACTCCAGATACACGGCATTACACTTCTGACATATGGCGTATCACTATCAAGACTTCACCAGATACAATCCAAGATACTGAAGGACATGCGCCGGATACAAGAATCAAGATACGCCGCATCTAAAGACGGTGTACGAATATTCCAGAATATTAATCTTGGACCTCACGCGAAGTTAAGTCAATGTGCTGCATCTACTTACTCAATGCGCCGCATCGAGCCCTCAGACAGAAACTATAAATACCGCAAGACCTAGACGAATTTTATGTGCAACATAACCCTAAGGAGCCGAATTCAGTCGAAGAAGCAACACAAGGACACACCCTAAACGAAGATGTTAGAGCTGTAAGAAGGTCCAGGATGTGTTTAATTCATTAAGTAGTTTTGTTTTATTTTAATAGTACACTTTAATTCATCAGGATTGATGGGCTTGTGGCCACCATACTATTCCCCTTAAAATTGCTTTCCCATCAATTAAAGTC
>LBNU01009516.1:0-13603 GCA_014162995.1 Artemisia annua
TTATTATTATTATTATTATTATTATTATTATTATTATTATTATTATTATTATTATTATTATTATTATTATTATTATTATTATTATTATTATTATTATTATTATTATTATTATTATTATTATTATTATTATTATTATTATTATTATTATTATTATTATTATTATTATCGTTATTGTTATCGTTATCGTTATCGTTATCGTTATCGTTATCGTTATCGTTATCGTTATCGTTATCTCGTTATCATTGTTATTGTTATTGTTATTGTTATTGTTATTATTATTATTATTATTATTGTTATAGTTATTCTTATTATTATTATCATTATTGTTAGAGGAAAGTGAATATAGAGTTGTCTCACATCTAAGGTTACATGTGAAACCGTCATTTAAGTTGGGTTCATGTTGACACAAGTGTTTTCTACATCATATTGTTAGGTAATTAATTAACTAACAAATTAGCTATAGAGTCAATAATGGTTTGATTTAATTCACCATTAAAATATGTTTCACAATGCGTGTGAAAAATAATAATCAAAATGATGTATTTTTGTAGTGATTTTTGATGGTTTCGATGAAAGCTTAGATGTGAGACAACCCCATATTCACTTTTCTCATTATTATTATTATCGTTATTTTTTTTTTCTCCAAAGGTAAAATATATTAAATAAAATGAAGTTATGTACATGAGAAAGCACAAAAGGAGAAATATGCTAGGACATACCCTAACAATTTCAACTTTTGCCTAGAACAAAAAGAACCACATAATAATGGACATACCCAAACTGATAATACAAAACTGCAAATGACTAACTGAAATAACAACCAAATGAAAAAGATCAACCAAAACCTAGCAACCCCCTAGTTCAGTTTTAGCAGAAAACAGCTTAATCTAGATTCATACACATACTCTGAATACATGGAACATTACAAAGGGACCAACCAATGTAAGTCCAAACATCACCATATGCATATGAACCATAGAAAGCAAAATACTAAAACTGAGAAAGGGGGGGTTGCTCACCATAACAGAAGTCAAACCAATCTGATGCAGTCTTGAAATGAGGAGAAAAACTTCACAGCAACACAGCAAAAGACCATATATAATTGCTACTCCAGAGATTCCACAAATCAACTGATATAGCAAAGATCCATCATCAAGCAAAGATCCATCATCAAGTTTCCAGACCCTTGTGCTAGAGCAACCTATAGCATAGCAAGACTTCAAAACAATAGATGCAGTCTTGAGATAGAATGAATTATCAAGCAGCGATATCATCCAATAACTTGTCTCATTAAAAAACCTTGGCAACAAAACCCTGAGGAAAAAGTTAGACCAAGGAAAAAGAGTACAGGCTGAAAACATGATAGGATAACAAAATACTCAATCATATAAGATCATAGCAACAATATGAATACTTATAACAATACCATACCCTAACCTGTTGCCAAACTCAAACCCAACATAAAACAAAACAGCCAGTGCAGAATTTCGGACTCGGTTCTGTAGTGCATAACATGCTATAATCCAGTCAACCAAAATGCATGCCAGCGCAGAAGCTAGTCCAAATTCTGTAGTGCATAGCTGATTGTAACTACAATCATCACCCCAATCAATAACATAGTACCATCTCCACAAACAATACAACCTGCCAGCGCAGAATTTTGAATCGGTTCCTGTAGTGCATAAACCATCTAACACCCAAAACTACAAACGGATGGTCAGCGCAGGAAGCTATTCCCAATTCTGTAGTGCATAGCAGGTTGACAAAACTACACTCACCCCGATCAAATACTTGGTTACATTTCCAAAACCCGGTTCCCAAGCAAAACCAACAGACCCGTATCATACGAATATCAAAAGTTCTATCAAAAATCAAAAATGATGAAGAACCTGCCTAATGTGAATTAGTCCCATGGATCATAACATAACACCAAACATTCTGAGTAACCAAAACCCTTTGCTTATGACTCAATATGACCATAAGCAGAATAAAACAACAATCGAGTCTATGTGATTCCATCAAAACCAGTATTATATCCCAAGTTACCATTAATACCATGCAAAGAAAATTTCCATATGCCCGCAGCCTTAATCGCTTCCCGAGATTTCTTAATACTTAAACCCATCAGCTTGTGTCTCACCGTATCTACAACAACTCTAAAAACCATCTCCTCATTTCTGAACTTGTTTTGAAAGACCCTAATATTCCTTTCCTGCCATATATAGTACACCGCAGCCCCTAAAACCAATCGTTGAATAATGCTCCAAATAGAATTGTTGGCAGCTTTAATGGAAATACCTGACACAATTTCAGCCCAAATACAAGAAATATCTTCAAGTTTACACAATGGCTTAATGTTATCCCAAATACTTCTAGAAAAATTACAACCGAAGAAGAGGTGGCTAATACTTTCATCAACGTTGTTACATAGAGGGCACAAAGTACTAGAGATACTAAACCACCTAGAAATTCTGTCCATAGTTTTAAGCCTACCCCTTATCGCCATCCAGAGAACAAAAGCATGTCGTGGGATACACTGTGAAAACCAAACATGCTTATGCCAAATGACTTTGGGGCAGTCCATTCTTAAACCTTTCCAAGCTTCCTTAACGCTAAATTGCACCTGTTTATTCTTTTTATTAAACCAAATTAACTTGTCATCACAGTCATGAGCTAAAGTAGGAACCGGTATATTCAGAATCTCACCAAACAGAACATTCCACTCAGCAGGCCATTTCCAACTATTATCCTCAATACAATCAGCTACCTTATCACTAATATCAAACCCGTACTCTGTAATAAAGCTATGAGTGATGAGTTTACAAAGGGGGCCATTACTGTGCCATTTATCGAACCAAACAGAGCAAGTTCTACCATTACCCAACTTATAACCCACAAAGTTACGAATTTTGTCCCTAAGACTCAGAATTTGATTCCAACTCCAAGAACCATTAATATAGCTGACATTGTGCCAAATATTTCTATTCTTGATCCTATAAACATGCACCCACTTAACCCACAGCGAGTCCTTTTTACTAATAACGTTCCATAGGTGTTTGGTCATAAGAGCCTCATTCATAAGACGCAAGGGTTTAAGACCAAGACCACCCTGGTTTTTGGGCTTACACACATCTTTCCATGAAACACAAGCAATACCACTCCCATCTCCTCCGCCAGACCATAAAAACCTTTTGAGCACCTTATCAATACTATTGCAAACGTACACAGGCAGAATAAACATGGAAGCCCAATACACATGCAGAGAACTAAGCACAGAAGCAATAAGTTGAAGTCTCCCCGCAAACGACAAAGTTTTATTTCTCCAATCGAAAATTCTATTCTTAACCTTTTCAATCAAAACTCTACAATCATTGTTGCATATACGCCTACCCGTCAAAGGAATGCCTAAGTATTTCATGGGGAGCTCACCAATACTAAAAGGCATAGCAAGTAGAATTCTAGATTTAACTACCTCAGAAACATTCCCGAAAAAAACAGAACTTTTAGCAAGACTAGGGAACAAACCAGAGGTCATGGTAAACTCATCTAACGCCCTTCTTAAAATGCAAGCAGAAACTTCATCTCCATGGCATAAAAGTAACAAGTCATCCGCAAAACATAAGTGGGTCAAAGACAACTTCTTACAGCCCCAATGATAACGAAATCTATTGTCAATCCTAATATGCCTTTTAACCATTAAGTTGAACGCTTCCATCACAATAGTAAAGAGGTAAGGAGACATAGGGTCTCCCTGCCTCAGTCCCCTTTTACTCTTAAAAAACCCGTGCAATTCCCCGTTAACACAAATAGAAAAGGAAGCAGTAGTAAGACAAGTCATAATCCAATGTATCATAGAGTTATGAAAGCCAAACCTGGAAAGAACGGTCTTTAAGAAATTCCAGTTGACGGTATCGTAGGCCTTCTGAATGTCAACCTTGAATGCACATTTAGCAATCTTACTGTTCCAATTGTAGCCCTTCATAAACTCTTGAGCTAAGAGGATGTTGTCGCTAATATGTCTGCCCGGAATGAACGCACATTGATTACTATCAATCAAATCACACAAGCCATCTTTGAGTCTATTGGTGATGACCTTGCTGATACATTTATAGATAACATTCCCACACGCAATAGGTCTATAATCTGAAACCTTCAGAGGCACTTGAATCTTAGGAATGAGAGTAATGAGGTTAGCATTAAATTCTCCAAGCAACTTCCCCGAACTAAAAAATTCTTTCACTGCTGCACAAACGTCATCACCCACCACACTCCATGCTGATTTAAAGAACTTAGAAATGAAACCGTCTGGGCCAGCAGTCTTGTCTTCATCTATACTGAACATAGCATCCTTGATTTCAATATCTGTAACCGTTCTAACCATATTAGTAGCAACCTGAGTATCCAGTTTCTTGGTGAACAGACCATTACAGTCATCAATAGACATCACCTCATCTTCAACCCCCAAGAAGTTCTGAAAATGACTAACAAAACACCCCGGAACATCATCACCATAAAACTTGTTACCCTGCTCATCCTGAACCATCTGAATTCTGCACTTACTAACCTTGCTCTTAAGCATATTATGAAAGTACGAAGTGTTCTGATCCCCATCATGTAACCACTGGATCTTGGTTTTCTGCCTAAGTAAACATTCTTCATCCCTAACAGCTTCCTTATACGCCTTACAATAGATAATCTCCTCTTCCCTTAGAAAACGATTATTAGGGTCTTTATCTAAGTTTTGCTGAACTCTCTTAAGTTCAACTCTTAACGCTTTCACCTTGTTAAACACATTCCCATTAGCTCTATTCAAATTTCTTAAATGCTTCTTCATATTCTTAAGTCTTTTGGCCAAAATAAACATACGAAACCCATTCACTTCAATACCCCAATTCATACTAACCGTAGGCATAAACAACTCCTTATCAGCAAGAAAATTAGCAAATCTAAAAGACCTTGGCTTAACAGAATTAGATAATGGGTACACCAAACTAACAGGGCAGTGATCCGAGGTAACAAATGGCAGAAACTCAGCAAAACAACTCCCATAAGAGGAAATAAAACTACCATTACCTAATGCTCTGTCCAATTTCTTTAACATGCCCATATCAGGATTATTACGCTTTTGAATCCAAGTATAAAACATACCTTTACTAGCAATGTCTTCGAGATCCAAAGCTTCTAAGCAATTTCTGAAATCATCCACATCTTTGTCTTTCACAGCATCTAAATCCGAGCAATCACCCAAATTCAAGGCCACATTAAAATCGCCTAACAGCACCCATGGCTCATTCTTGACCACTTTACTGTGTTCCAACAAGTTATGCCATAGCTCTTTCCTTTCACTACCAAAATTCTTAGCATAAACAAAGGTCACAAACTGCTTTCTATGGTCATGAACAAAATTAAGTTCGAAATGCATAGCTTGATCAAAGTAGGAGATCAAGTTAGCACCGATAATATTACTGTCCCATCCCACCATAATCCTACAAACACTTCTACAGTTATCAATATTAGAAACCCATAACCAATTACCAAATACATTGTCACCCACCTGTTTAACAAATTTCTTCCTTAAACGAGTCTCAACAATAGCACACATGCTCAATTTCTCTTCCCTAACCAATGCTTTCACTTCATTCTGTCTTGTTGTTTTGGACATTCCACGAATGTTCCACGAACCAATTTTCACTAACATTGGACAGTAGATGAATGTGATGCATAAGCACCACCACTTTGCGCCATAGAACTATCGATAACATTAGAGACTTCATTCTGGACCATAAATTGAGCAGCATCATTAGTAACCTCCTCAACTTCGTCACATGAATCTCCCATAACAGTATGATGACCATTAATATGGTCACTATTAATCTGCTCACACCTCCCTAAGTAGTATTCCATCATATCATCTGTCCAAATATCTTTCCTATCATTGTCCAAAGGCTCATTAGAAAGCAGAAATAACTCAACTTCAACGAGGTTCTTCTCTTTCTGCAATTCTTCAATTTTAGCCATTTCCGCTCTATAAGCCATATCATAAAACTTACTCAAAGAAACCCCACTACTACTCTGGTTATTCACATCTGAACTCTTCAACATCTTCTCAGCATTCACCTTAGCGTTCATATTCAAATTCCTATTAAGTTGAACAATTTGATGGACCAAGCTTTTCATCTCTGTTTCAAGTTGAAGTTTAATAGAACCACTTTTGCTAGCTCTATTATTCCATTTAACCGTATAAAACTTCACCATTTCATCATTCCAGCCTTTGAGGATATCCTTATCAATTGGCACATTAGTACTACAGGCCACCACTACTAACTCTTTCACCACCTTCCACGGATCAATACTATCACTAACACCCTCTTCCCTTAAAAGATCAAATCTATTGCTAGTAACCACAGGTTTATCCCCACCCAACTTTTTAGTACTTAACCTATCACTACTATTACTGCCCATGTTATTCTTGCCATTAGTAGAACCATTACCATTTTTGTTACAAGAACTCTTCTTAGCCACATTCAACTTCAGATCACCATTAGTACTTTTGCCTTTACTAGCAGAACTAGCATTACCAGCATTAGCATTACTGTTACCCTTGTTCACAGGTTCACCCCTATCGTAACAACCACACTTTCATCCACCTTTCCCACACTACCATTATTAACCGGTTCTGCTTTCTTTTGTACATTCCGAGCACCACCAACATTAACATTGATTCTGTTATTACCACTACCCTTATCATTGTAACTACCCCTTTTAGCATTATAACCACCAACAGATCCTTGACGAGTATTATAATCAACATTCCTCATATTACGACGGTTGCCAGCAATCTGCCACCCCTCCTCTCCATCACCATTATCATTCTCACCATTACTCTTATTTAACGTCACCCCAACATCTTTCACATTTTCCCCATCCTTATTGACTTTGCTAACCGTATTAACCTTTTTAACACAATCATTCCAATAGTGCCCAAAGACTTTGCACTCTTTACAACGTGGTGGAACCCAAGTATACTCAACCCGAATCCTAAGAACTTTACCCAACTTTTCATACTACAATTCAACATTATCATCCAAAGTTCTGCTAGAATCTATTTCAACTAGAACCCGAGCAAAGGATGCCCTTCCAAACGGCTTCTCACAGATTAAAGTTGTCATACGATCCATAATGATAGGAACACCAAGACTGCTCACGATTCGACTTATACCTTCAACATTCCAAGCTTCTAAAGGTATATCATAAATCTTAACCCATACCGGTACCTTACTAACTTCTGGCTTAGACATACACAGACCCGGTTCCTACTTTTTCACAAATAACGGTTTGTTGTCAACCAACCATGGTCCATTTTCAATGACCCTTTCCAACCCATCTTTAGATTTAAAATTGAAAAAACACATTCCATTAGGGTTCATTACTACCTCTTCCAACTGAAACAATCGCCACATTCTTTTTAAGTGATATACCAAATCAGCATAATTCATACGGAAACCAACAAAGAATCCAACCACAGTGTTATGCCACCTTTTACATCCTTCATCTAAAATTGGATCCATCCTAGCCACTTCCCGACCTTCACCAATTATGGATGGAGGAACATAATGCAGCTTGTTCTTACCATCCCCACCAAAACTTCTAGCAACAGCCTCCCTAAATGATCGATTGCTCTTTTCCAGAACATTCTCTTTCACAGTAGCATTATTAACATTACTACTCTCTCCCACCTCAAAATTGCTAACAGAAACATCACCCTTACTTAAACCACTAACACTCCCATTCAGTTTGAACATACCAGGAACCCATACATCACTAAAGCTAACTTTGGTGGGACTTTTAGATATATCAGCTTTATGATTAGGATTCATGNTATAACCACCAACAGATCCTTGATGAGTATTATAACCAACATTCCTCATATTACGACGGTTGCCAGCAATCTGCCACCCCTCATCTCCATCACCATTATCATTCTCACCATTACTCTTATTTAACGTCACCCCAGCATCTTTCACATTTTCCCCATCCTTATTGACTTTGCTAACCGTATTAACCTTTTTAACACAATCATTCCAATAGTGCCCAAAGACTTTGCACTCTTTACAACGTGGTGGAACCCAAGTATACTCGACCCGAATCCTAAGAACTTTACCCAACTTTTCATACCACAATTCAACATTATCAACCAAAGTTCTGCTAGAATCTATTTCAACTAGAACCCGAGCAAAGGATGCCCTGCCAAACGGCTTCTCACAGATTAAAGTTGTCATACGATCCATAATGATAGGAACACCAGTACTGCTCACGATTTGACTTATACCTTCAACATTCCAAGCTTCTAAAGGTATATCATAAATCTTAACCCATACCGGTACCTTACTAACTTCTGGCTTAGACATACACAGACCCGGTTCCCACTTTTTCACAAATAACGGTTTATTGTCAACCAACCATGGTCCATTTTCAATGACCATTTCCAACCCATCTTTAGATTTAAAATTGAAAAAACACATTCCATTAGGGTTCATTACAATCTCTTCCAACTGAAATAATNACCTTCAACATTCCAAGCTTCTAAAGGTATATCATAAATCTTAACCCATACCGGTACCTTACTAACTTCTGGCTTAGACATACACAGACCCGGTTCCCACTTTTTCACAAATAACGGTTTATTGTCAACCAACCATGGTCCATTTTCAATGACCATTTCCAACCCATCTTTAGATTTAAAATTGAAAAAACACATTCCATTAGGGTTCATTACAATCTCTTCCAACTGAAATAATCGCCACATTCTTTTTAAATGATATACCAAATCAGCATAATTCATACGGAAACCAACAAAAAATCCAACCACAGTGTTATCCCACCTTTTACACCCTTCATCTAAAATTGGATCCATCCTAGCCACTTCCCGACCTTCACCAATTATGGATGGAGGAACATAATGCAGCTTGTTCTTACCATCCCCACCAAAACTTCTAGCAACAGCCTCCCTAAACGATCGATTGCTCTTTTCCAGAACATTCTCTTTCACAACAACATTATTAACATTACTACTCTCTCCCACCTCAAAATTGCTAACTGAAACATCACCCTTACTTAAACCACTAACACTCCCATTCAGTTTGAACATACCAGGAACCCGTACATCACTAAAGCTAACTTTGGTGGGACTTTTAGGTATATCAGCTTTATGATTAGGATTCAACACAGGATTTTCTTCAAAAGGTNAACATTACTACTCTCTCCCACCTCAAAATTGCTAACTGAAACATCACCCTTACTTAAACCACTAACACTCCCATTCAGTTTGAACATACCAGGAACCCGTACATCACTAAAGCTAACTTTGGTGGGACTTTTAGGTATATCAGCTTTATGATTAGGATTCAACACAGGATTTTCTTCAAAAGGTACCGGCATTTCAGGCAAGCTAACCTTACCACTAGATTGCTTAACCCCATTCTTATCACAAACAGATTCAACCCCAACATTGTTATGAAACACAGGCATACCACTAGACCTATTACAATCAACATTACTAGCAGGCACAGAACCAAATTTCAAATTAGAAGCCAAAACCTCACTAACATCCTTATTACTATTCTCACAAACATTAGTATTAACTGAATTGTTCATACCTGATTCAGATGGACCTTCAGCACAACCAACTTCACTACCCACCTCACCCATACCCATACCAACTGCACTCAACCCATTACTACCCTCCACTAACTCAGAAACCCCCTCCTCATAAACCAAATCCTCCATCTCAGTAGCAGTCCCATTCCCATTTGATAACGACCTAGTATCAACCTTATGATATGTACTCTTAGGAGTACTATTCACCAAATTAGCATGCCTCAAAGTGGATTTATTAAGAGGATTCAAGGTCCTAGTTGTTTTCTTAGGTTTAAGAGCTGAATCCATCCTATGAGAGGATGGATTAGGTGTGGATTCAGTGTTAGAATTAGACATAGTGATTTAGGAACATAATCATAATAAAACCCAGAAGAAGAAATGGCGAAAAAAATGAAAATAAACGTTGTGCAGTGGAAAGTGATGAGATAACGGAAATATGAATGAAATTAAAGAGTATGTAGACAAGGATCTACAGTAAACGAAGAGTATAAGATGTATTTTAGAAAATAAAATGGAATTAAGAGCGTATAGATCAACAGTAGAAGCGTATAAACCTTAGATCCCCAATTTTCGCCATATTCGCCCACACATAAAGGTGTATTATCATTATCGTTATTATTATTATTATTATTATTATTATTATTATTATTATTATTATTATTATTATTATTATTATTATTATTATTATTATTATTATTATTATTATTATTATTATTATTATTATTATTATTATTATTATTATCGTTATTATTATTATTATCGTTATTATTATTATTATTATCATTATTATTATTATTATTATTATTATTATTGTCATTATTATTAATCTAACTATAATATTATAAATTTATTTAAATCATTTATAATTTAATATCATCTAAATTATTTATAAATAATTTATATTTAATTCAAATTATTATTTTTTTTAATTTAAATCATTAACTATTATTATTATTATTATTATTATTATTATTATTATTATTATTATTATTATTATTATTATTATTATTATTATTATTATTATTATTATTATTATTATTATTATTAATGTTATTGTCATTATTATTAATCTAACTATTAATATTATAAATTTATTTAAATCATTTATAATTTAATATCATATAAATTATTTATAAATAATTTATATTTAATTCAAATTATTTTTTTTAATTTAAATCATTAACTATTATTATTATTATTATTATTATTATTATTATTATTATTATTATTATTGTTATTATTATTTTAATTAATTTAAATCATTTTTTTACTAATTAATCAATTAGTTTATGTTATTTCTAATTAATTTGAATTAATTTAATTTTTAGTTAACTATTATTATTATTATTATTCTAAACATTAGTATTATTATTGTTATTATTAGTATTATCGTAATTTTTATTAATCTAACTATTGCTATTATTGTTATTATTCATGTTATTATCTTTATTATTATTATTCTAACTATTGCTATTATTGTTATTATCATTATTATTATTTTTTATTATTGTTTATTATTATTATTATTATTATTATTATTATTATTAATTATTATTATTATTATTATTATTATTATTATTATTATTATTATTATTATTATTATTATTATTATTATTATTATTATTATTATTATTATTATTATTATTATTATTATTATTATTATTATTATTATTATTATTATATATTTTTTTTACAAATGTAAAATAGATTAAATAAAATGAAAGTTATGTACACGACATAGCACAAGAAGTTGAAAGCTGCTAGGACAACCCCTAGCTAGCTCAACTCTTGCCTAGAAAGGAGAAAGGATCAAATTGCAACAAAATGCAGCTAATGTCTAACCATCAATAACAGACAAAAACCCATGATAACAAATTAGGCAACCCCCAAACATAGTCCTAGCATATAAGTGAGCTTAATCTAAAACCATACCCATACTCTGAATACATGGACATTTACAAAGGGACCAACCAATGTAACGCCAAACATCACCATACGAATATAGCTCTAGAAAGCAGAAATGCTAAGACTAATGAAATGAAGGATGCAATACATAACTAACAAAAAACAATACTGCAAAGGTCTTTGAACCATAACCCTTCCAAGCTGTTAACCCATTAACTACAAAACTTCTGGTAATTACCCACTTCCAGGCAGATTGAAACAAAGAAGAACACAAAGATCCAAAATGCCCTTTGCTCAAGATCAACAAAACAAACCTGTTGCAAATTACAGACCCGCTGTAACCAATCACCAAAGAAATCTCTCAAGCTGCTAGAGTCATACAGATGAGGGATAATAATGCAGCAAAAAAATCTTCAAAAAGTTCGAGTCTGAACAACCCACACCAGCCCAAAACTTCCATATCATCAAATACATGATCAACCACATGCCCTGTCTCCTTAAAAAAACCTTGCCAACTAAAACCCTGTGGGAAAAAATTGTACAAGGAAAAAGAGTACAGCAGCTGATGCATAGAGAAAACGGCATCATCATCACAATAAAGTACTTGGTTGCACATATAAAAGTACCAAACAGCAGACCTGGTAAACCAGCATATGCAAATAACCCCATACCACATCTCCTATACACAAGATCAGTAAAACAAACCTGATACATAAGATTAGCAATCCACTTCTGCATACCCAACCAAAGACCAGAATATGAATAATTGAGAGATCCATGCCACTTAAAATCACTATCACAAACAGCCCCATATGCCAAACAGTCCATAAATGAAGCCAAAAGATATGAATGTAGCAGAAAACCAAACATCATATCCTGTACACAGTCAAACCAGGTGCAAGAAAACAAGCCATACCTTCTACTAATGATCAAAATAAAACATAACCTGGTGCCAATCACAAACGCAGTCCCATTATTCATTAAACTCATTCGAGACCGCTTAAACCAACACAAAATGTCAGCGCAGAAACTTAGATCAGTTCCTGTAGTGCATAGCCATCCATACTCCAAAACTACAATTAGATGGCCAGCGCAGGAAACTACCCGCGTTTCTGTAGTGCATAGCAAGTTGTTTAAAATACCATAATCAGTGCCAAAAACCCTGTTACAACTCCAAAATCCAGTACCCGAACAGAAATAACAGACCAATGGAATAAGACATAAACCAGGCCTGCAATGATACAAAAGTGAGAACAAATCTGCATAAAACTGGTTATTAACACCTTGTCTGATCAACCGCATCTTCACACAATTCAAGTTAATAAAGATGATCTGCACATGACTTAATGCGATCATGTACAGAATAAACCAATTCCAGGATCTATGTAACACAATCAGTACCATCTGAATATCTCATACTACCACCACCATTAACGCCTTTCAATGGTAGTTTCCATATAGCCATCGCCTTAGCAACCTCTCGAGAGTTCTTAATTCTCAGCCCCATAAGCTTATATCTAACTGTATCCACAATAGTTTTAAACACATTCTCCTCTGTCCTAAATTGATTACGGAAGATTCTAAAGTTCCTCTCTTGCCAAATGAAATAAACCGCTGCCCCAAAAACCAAACGCTGAATAACACTCCATATAGAATTGTTTGCAACTTTAATGGAAATACCCGAGATAATCTCAGCCTATATACACGATAAGTCATCAAGTCTACATAAAGGTTTAAGATTGTCCCATACATTCCTAGAAAAATTGCATCTGAAAAACAAATGGCTGTGAGTTTCATCGACACCATTACACAAGGAGCACCGAGTACTAGTGATGTTAAACCATTTAGATATTCTATCAGTAGTTTTGAGTCTACCCCTTAAAGCCATCCAAAGAACAAAAGCGTGCCTGGGAATGCTTTGAGAGAATCAGACCTGTTTATGCCACAATACTTTAGGACAATCAGATCTTAGAGCTTTCCAAGCTTCGTTAACACTAAACTTCGCTTCCTTACTCTTTTTATTAATCCATATAATCTTATC
>LBNU01009516.1:20844-31129 GCA_014162995.1 Artemisia annua
CCATTCCCTCCTAAATTCAAATTTTGAATTTTGAATTTTCCATTTTCCCTCCATGTTCTAGAGGCTTCTAGAAGCATTGTTGGGTCTTGATGGGCCTTGTTGGGCTGGTTACTATTGGGCCCCGAATGGGCTTGTTTGTTTGCTTGGCCCGTTCCATTTAGCTAAGTCCATAAGTAGAAGTCTTGTATGCTTGGCCCATCCAATTATCCAAGTCTATAAGAGCCTTGAGATGATGATTCGTAGTTACGAGTGACTTGTGCATTTTACGTTTTGTACTTAAGTGATTGTTGAAGCATACTTGAGACGTTGAGATGTCGAGAGATGTTGATGTATGAATGAATAGATGATTTGTGATCAGAAGTAACTTAAGCACTTTACGTTATGTATTGTAGCTTACATCTTTGTCATCATCAAAACATGAAGAGGATGTTTAGATTAAATATCGTAATATTTATGCCAACATTTAGGACAATCAGATCTTAGAGCTTTCCAAGCTTCCTTAACACTAAAATTCGCTTCCTTACTCTATTTATTAATCCATATAATCTTCTTGCCACAATCATCCATTAAAGTGGGGACAGGAACATTCACAACATCATTGATAAGAGTAATCCATTCATGTGGCCATTTCCAACCATTCTCATCGATCCAGTCAACCACTTTGTCATTCACATCAAACCCATGTTCTGCGAGAAAATTATGGGTGATGAGTTTGCACAAAGGGCTGTTGGTGTGCCACTTATCAAACCACACCGAACAACTCCTACCATTTCCTAACTTATACGCAACAAACCTGCGGATTCTATCCCTAAGCCTTAGGATCTGATTCCAACTCCATGAACCATTAGTAAAACTAACATTGTGCCAAATATTCTTATTATTAATCCTATAAGCATGAACCCATTTGACCCAAAGCGAATCTTTCTTATTAATAACATTCCAAAGATGTTTGGACATTAACGCCTCATTCATTAATCTAATGGGTTTAAAGCCAATGCCTCCCTGATTTTTAGGCTTGCAAATATCTTTCCAGGCAACGCTAGCAATCCCACTCCCATCACCCCCACCAGACCATAAAAATTTATTAAGCACCCTATCAATGCTATCACAAACGTAAACAGGAATGAAGAACATGGAAGCCCAATAAACATGAAAAGAAGCAAGCACAGAAGCAATTAATTGAGCTCTACCCGCAAACAATAATGTTTTATTTCTCCAATCGTGGATTCTGTTCTTAACTTTATCTATCAAAACTCTACGGTAAACATTACGAATTCTCTTGCCCGTTAAAGGGATGCCCAAATACTTCATAGGAAGTTCACCAACACTAAGAGGCATAGCAAGGAGAATCCTAGACTTAACCCTATCCGGCACACTCCCAAAGAAAACTGCACTTTTAGCAAGACTAGGGAAAAGGCCAAAAGTCATAGTAAACTCATCTAACGCTCTTCTCAAAATGCAAGCTGAAATTTCATCACCATGGCATAATAACAACAAATCGTCCGCAAAACATAAGTGGGTCAACAACAATTTCTTACAACCCCAGTGGTAACGGAACCTATTATCATTCCTAATCTGTCTCTTCACCATCAAATTAAAAACTTCCATAACATTGGTAAAAAGGTAAGGCGAGATAGGGTCACCCTGCCTAAGACCACGATTACTTCTAAAGAAACCATGTAATTCACCATTTACACAAATAGAAAAAGAGGCGGAAGTAAGACATACCATGATCCAATGCACCATAGATTGATGAAAGCCAAATCTGATAAGAACAGTCTTTAAGAACTTCCAGTTAACGGTGTCATACGCCTTTTGGATGTCCACCTTGAAAGCACACTTTCTGATCTTACCATTCCAGCTATACCCTTGCATAAGTTCTTGAGCCAAAAGAATATTGTCGCTGATTTGTCTCCCCGGAATAAATGCAAACTGGTTGCTATCGATCAAGTCACATAATCCATCTTTAAGTCTGTTGGTGATGACTTTGCTAATACATTTGTAAATGACATTTCCGCATGCAATAGGTCAGTAATCCGAGACCTTCAAAGGTACTTGAATCTTGGAGATGAGGGAAATCAGATTAGCATTAAACTCACCAAGAAGCTTTCCAGAAGTAAAAAACTCTCTCACCGCTGCACAAACATCATTCCCAACAATACTCCAAGCTGCTTTATAAAATTTAGATGTAAAACCATCTGGGCCCGCTGTCTTATCATCATCAATACTAAACATTGCCCCTTTAATTTCAACATCCGTAACATCTCTGACCATGTTTTCAGCAACTAACGAATCAAGTTTCTTGATAAACAAATCATCACAGTTCTCTATAGGAATCACCTCATCTTCACTACCCAAAAACTTTTGAAAATGATCCACAAAACAACCCGGGACATCATCTCCATAGAACTTATTATCTTGCTCATCGTAAACAACCTGAATTCTACATCTACTAGTTCGGCTCTTAAGCGTATTATGGAAATATGAAGTATTCTGATCCCCGTCTTTTAACCATTGGATTTTAGTTTTTTTGCCTAAGTAAGTTTTCCTCATCCCTAATCGCTTCTTTATAGGCATTACAGTAAATAAATTCCTCCTCTCTAAGGCTGCTATTGTTGGGTTCTTTATCTAAGCTTTGTTGAACCCTTTTAAGCTCAACCCTTAGCGCTTTCACCTTGTTAAACACATTACCATTAGTCCTATTCATATTTCTCAAATGTCGCTTCATATTTTTTAATCTCTTAGCCAGGATAAACATACGGAAACCATTAACCTCAATATCCCAGTTTTCTCTAACTATAGGTATGAATGAATCCTTATCAGCCAGAAAGTTAACAAACCGAAACGACCTAGGTTTGGAAATTTTGACTAAAGGATACCCCAAGACCACAGGGCAATGATCCGAGGTTACAAACGGTAAAAATTCAGCAAAACAGCTTTGATAAGAAGAAATAAAACTGTGATTTCCTAATGCTTGATTGGCTCTGAACAGTCAACTAAAACTGACCAAAGATTTGGTCAACTAAAGTCAAACAATTGAGCCAATACTGAACCAAGGAGTATAGAATATTCCTGGGTCGTTTAATCCCAACGAGGTGTGCAATTGTACAAAAACGGATCTGTGATCGGGTGATTTTGACTGGGAATGGGATAATAGTGATTAAAACTAAGGAAATATAAAGAAAATGATTCAAATGATTAATATCAACAGACACGTAAAACCAAATATCCTAAAAACGTTTTAAGACCTAAAAACGTACGTTTACGTTTAAATAAACGTCTACGTACAAAAATAAAAGTGAAAGAATAGCAGTATTAATCCTTAGGGTATGAAAATTATATTTTTACAAACCTAATGAGAAAAGAAAATTATTGGAAAAAGAAAATTATTTATTAAACTATTTATTTAATTATTATTAATTAAAAACTAATTTAAACTATTTAATAATTACCTAAAAATTAAGAAAATATAAAATAAGCCCAGATAAATGAAATTAAAACCTAGAAAAGTCTAAAATATTATAAAACAATTTTTAAAACTGAAAATATAATTATTACACTATTTATGCATCTAATATTAATTAATTACTATTTAATAATTATTTAAACTATTATTGATTTATTATAAATACTCAATAAACACTAACAAATGTGAAACTTTTTCTATAAATATCCTAGGGTGACAGGAAACTATGAAAATTATAAAAAAGAAAAGTGCTTAATGAAAAAGTGGAAAAATAAGCTAATAAGCTCAAGCTTCTTAAATAGAAGCTATCACTTCTATTATAAATGATGTTTTTGTGTTTTTTATTTTATGGAACTATTAAACTACTAAAATAAAACAACTTTAATGAAGACAAAAATTTTAGAACTGATAAATAAGCAAAATAAGAGCTTATGGTAATGACAGATGAGCTTTTTGGCTCAAAGTGATGATCAAAAGCTCAAATAAGCTATTAAACTGGAAACTAAGGAAAAATAATATGAAACTAAGTTAAGTGAACTGGAAATAAGTGAAATGAACAAGAACTTAGCACTGGATAAGCTAAAATAAGCCAATAAGCAAATCCAAGACTCACAGTGAACCAAACAGGTTTGCAGTGAACTTTAAGGGCAATCCAAGCTTATTAGATAAGCTAAAAAGCACAAAATGAACACTGGAATAGCAAGTTGGGCTGTAGGGCTTTCCAAAAAGCTAAAGCTCAAGGGTAGGAACCTACAAATGAGCTTATGAGAAGCTTGTGAAAAAGACTGAGTATACTGAGGACTCAGTACACTCAGCAAAGTGGGACAAACAAAAAGCTTATTGCAGCCCTATCAAATAAGCTGCAAAATGGAAAATAAGCACTGAACCTAAGAGACTTGTGGATTGGCTTCTCAAAGAACCAACTCTCAAAAGCTAAATCCAAAAGATAAGCTTTTTATGAGCTTGTGAAAAGTACTCACCTACACTGATGAGTCAATGTAGGGAGTAAATTTGAGAAAACTTTTTGAACATAATAAGCAATCATAATAAGCATAAAAATGAAAATAAAAAGCATGCATAGCAAGAAGGCCAGATGGGCGTCACAAAACACCAAATTACACAAGCTTAAGCCAAATAATGAACAAGTTGTGAGCTTGTGAAAGTGGCTAGAAAGCTGTGCACAGGGCAGATTTGTAAAAAAAGTACTAAAAGGAAATAAGCAAATAAGCAATTTATCAAGCAATCTAAAAATTATAAAAAATAATATCAACAAGACAAGCAACAAAATATCAATAATCCAAAAGCACAAAACTTAACTCCTATAATTAAACCCTGCATGAAATTCCAAAGTTTATTCAAAAACTTTTTTGCTGAAACTTTGACTTTTTAAATTTCACTAAAGGGTTGACTAATATGAGATTCTAGCTTAATCTAGTGACTGAACATGTTAATACTAGTTATAAGAAAACTAAAATAAGTTAAAACAAACACTATTGCAATGATTTGTATGATCAAGAACCTAAAAAACCATCATAGTGAAACTGTGATGAGGATTTAAAGAGTATTTTGACTTTTTATCAAAAAGTGACTGGTTTTAATTGTTTCTATGAGCTATTAGGTACTATTGTGATGTACATCAAACAGGAACAACAACTCAATCACCCTCTACCACAGATGAATCTACTAAACCAAACACTCCTTAGAATTTGTGAAAATGAGATTTTCAAATCAAAACACTGAATTAATCCATAAGACTGATACATAAGGGTCTAAATAATCTAACATGATATAATAAGCTTGAATAAACATGTAAACCACAATAATAACAACAGAACACAAGCAATCCAAAGTATGCTTATTACAATGAGATTTCTAGAAAATGAGTAACAAGTAATTTCACTAAAAACTTAGCAAGATTAAGCTTTAAATTCACTTAAATGCACTAATTAAACACAATAAACACAGAAAATGGCAATGATGAACAATTACACAGTTGAATGAAAAAAATGGTGAAATGGCTTACAATTACCTTCCAAGCTAAGAACAAAGAACCAAGGACCTTAGAACCAACCTATAGGCTCTCCACAGAACCACTAACCCATGGCCATCCACAATTCACCATGCTCCAGCCATCTTCATCATCATNAACGTAAAAAAACGGACGAAAACGAAAAAAACGGAAGAAAACGTGTAAAATAGGACAAAAACGTAAGAAAACGGATGAAAACATGTAAAATTGGAAGAAAATGGAATTTTAAGTTATTTACTAACGACCGTTAGTGTAAAGGACTGACGATGCGACTATTAGTACATACAATGACAAAAAATGTCAAGTTTTGTATTACAATGAAAAAAAAATAGTTGGCAACATACAATGGGAAAAAGTGTCAAGTTCAATGTATTTTTTTATCATTTAGCAAAATAAGAGCTTATGGTAATGACAGATGAGCTTTTTGGCTCAAAGTGATGATCAAAAGCTCAAATAAGCTATTAAACTGGAAACTAAGGAAAAATAATATGAAACTAAGTTAAGTGAACTGGAAATAAGTGAAATGAACAAGAACTTAGCACTGGATAAGCTAAAATAAGCCAATAAGCAAATCCAAGACTCACAGTGAACCAAACAGGTTTGCAGTGAACTTTAAGGGCAATCCAAGCTTATTAGATAAGCTGAAAAGCACAAAATGAACACTGGAATAGCAAGTTGGGCTGGAGGGCTTTCCAAAAAGCTAAAGCTCAAGGGTAGGAACCTACAAATGAGCTTATGAGAAGCTTGTAAAAAAGACTGAGTATACTGAGGACTCAGTACACTCAGCAAAGTGGGACAAACAAAAAGCTTATTGCAGCCCTATCAAATAAGCTGCAAAATGGAAAATAAGCACTGAACCTAAGAGACTTGTGGATTGGCTTCTCAAAGAACCAACTCTCAAAAGCTAAGTCCAAAAGATAAGCTTTTTATGAGCTTGTGAAAAGTACTCACCTACACTGATGAGTCAGTGTAGGGAGGAAATTTGAGAAAACTTTTTGAACATAATAAGCAATCATAATAAGCATAAAAATGAAAATAAAAAGCATGCATAACAAGAAGGCCAGATGGGCTTCACAAAACACCAAATTACACAAGCTTAAGCCAAATTATGAACAAGTTGTGAGCTTGTGAAAGTGGCTAGAAAGCTGTGCACAGGGCAGATTTGTAAAAAAAGTACTAAAAGGAAATAAGCAAATAAGCAGTTTATCAAGCAATCTAAAAATTATAAAAAATAATATCAACAAGACAAGCAGCAAAATATCAATAATCCAAAAGCACAAAACTTAACTCCTATAATTAAACCCTACATGAAATTCCAAAGTTTATTCAAAAACTTTTTTGCTGAAACTTTGACTTTTTAAATTTCACTAAAGGGTTGACTAATATGAGATTCTAGCTTAATCTAGTGACTGAACATGTTAATACTAGTTTTAAGAAAACTAAAATAACTTAAAACAAACACTATTGCAATGATTTGTATGATCAAGAACCGAAAAAACCATCATAGTGAAACTGTGATGAGGATTAAAGAGTATTTTGACTTTTTATCAAAAAGTGACTAGTTTTAATTGTTTCTCTGAGCTATTAGGTACTACTGTGATGTACATCAAACAGGAACAACAACTCAATCACCCTCTAGCACAGATGAATCTACTAAACCAAACACTCCTTAGAATTTGTGAAAATGAGATTTTCAAATCAAAACACTGAATTAATCCATAAGACTGATACATAAGGGTCTAATATGATATAATAAGCTTGAATAAACATCCAAAGTATGCTTATTACAATGAGATTTCTAGAAAATGAGTAACAAGTAATTTCACTAACAACTTAGCAAGATTAAGCTTTAACTACACTTAAATACACTAATTAAACACAAGAAACACAGAAAATGGCTGTGACAAACAAGTACACATTTAAATGGAAAAAATGGTGAAATGGCTTACAATTGCCTTCCAAGCTAAGAACAAAGAACCAAGGACCTTAGAACCAACCTATAGCCTCTCCACAGAACCAATAACCCATGGCCATCCACAATTCACCATGCTCCAGCCATCTTCATCATCATCATGGAATTTTTGATTTTCTATCTATTTTATGTATTTTTTTTTGTATTTTTACTTTTTAACTCTAAACTGAATTTTAAGTTATCTAATAGCTTGAATAAGCTATCTAGGAGCTTAAGTGATCAAATTGAGTCCATAACATCCACTACAACAACATATTAGAAAATTGAGAATTAAAGCTTGAAAATGCAATAAACTGAATTCGTACTAAACTTGTAAGATTGATTATTGAAAAAGGTTCACAATACACTGAGAAAGCTAAATTTAACACTTGAAAGCTAAAACATACACTGGAAATTGAAATTTATCTAATTCGACACTAAGAAGACTAAATTACTCTCGTTTTTTCTCTCCTCTTGCTTCAATGCTTCCCTTTTATAGATAATTTGAGGCCTCCACGTAATTATGAATCTATCCCACTCATTTTGAACCCTTGGATCACACGAATTCATCCTAGCCGTTTAAAGGTACTTTTGGCGCCAAAAGTCCTACAAGTGGCTAGGAGCAGTTTTGTTGCAATTGAAGAACTTTGGAGGTTTGTAGATGTAGAGGGGACAAGGAAAGGTAATCTTTAATTAGCAAGTAGGGGGAAGGTAGAAACCATGGTGGTTTTGTTGTTGCAGTGTGGGAGGAAGCATGTGGGGGGAACAGGAGGCACAGTACCCGGTTTTGACTATGTTGACTGGTGGGATTAATATAAACGGGGTGTTGGGCTTTGGTGAGTTGGGCCATGGATAAACAAAAGGGGTGGGTTGTTTATGTTGGGTTTGTTAAATAACAAAGGGTCCGTTTGTATAATAGCCTAAAAACACAAGGACCAAGTTTGTAATTAAACCAAAGTTGAGGGGCTGAAGATGTGATTCCCCCAAAGTTCTCACAAGGACCAATGTTGCCAAACTTCATTAACACAAGGACCATTTATGAATTTTCCACTTTTAAATACCCAAGGACCATTTTTGTAATTTACCAAAAGTTCAGGGACCTTTTCTGCCATTCACCCAAAGATTCATTCAAGGACCAATTTTGCCATCTGAAAATATTTCAGGGACCTTGAATGATAAAACTCCACAATTTTGAACTTCACGGACTAGTTTTGCCAATCTTTGAAAGTTGGGGGACTGAAACTGTCAATTATGGAAACTTTGTTCGTTTTATCCTTTGTTTTTAAACATTTTGCATTTGAGACATATAAAGCACGATCCTTGGATATTTTCTGCATTTTGATGCGTTTTTGAGTGTTTTCAAATGTTTTTGCAGTTCAGATTGACCAAAAATGATGAGTGTTTGAGCACTCATCAATCCCCCACACTAAACTATTGCTAGTCCCTAGCAATCATTTATGAAAATTTAATGGATTTTAAGTCTCTTTACCAAAAGCCATCACTTCTGGAGTAGCCAAATGTTTCAGTTCAAGTAAGAACCATGGTACATCGATAACCATATGATTTTGAGCAAACCACCAGCTTTCAACGGTTTTGATTTGTCTTTACCAGAAGCCGTTTGCTTCTGGACTAGCCAACTCTTAGATAAATTATCATTGGTGAGTTGATTACCAATTATGGTTTTCCAACTGCCTTTACCACAAGCCATAACCTTGCGGGCTAGCCAACTGTTTTACTTTTTAGGATATGGTGAGTTGAGCACCATACAATTTTTGGCAAATTGCAAGCCATAAACGGATTTGATTAATCTTTACCAAGAGCCGTTTGCTCCTGGATTAGCCAATCCTTTTGTCAGTTAGACATGGCGGACTGATAACCACAAAAATTTTGAAATAAAGTGATTTTTTTTTTAAAATTTTGGCCAAGATGGTATAATGTGATAAAATTCGCTAGAATTTCCCCCCCACCCCACACTTAGAATTGAATATTGTCCTCAATATTCAAAGTCCCGGCTATTATGCCGACTCTTTGAACGGAAAAGAGGCAATATTCTAAGCTAACTGTGGAAATATTATTTTTCACTTTATTTATATTATACATACAAACACATTTTTTTTTGGAAATATACATATATACATTGCAAACAGTAGCAGGGGACGACCACTCCCCCACACTTGGGTGTTAGAAAGTAGAAAGAAGTCAGAGACATGGGTGAAAACCCATGTTGTGTGAACTTTCCGATGATCGCCCGCAGTTTGGAGGTCGAAATTGGCATGCTTGAGGGCCCAATAGGCTTTGTGCTCAAGCTCGATCGGCAGATGGCATGCTTTCCCGTACACAAGCTTGTAAGGCGTACACCCGATGGGTGTTTTGTAAGCTGTGCGGAAAGCCCAGAGTGCATCATCTAACTTTTCCGACCACGATGCGCGATTTTCACCTACAGTTCTTTCCAAGATTCTTTTAATGCCTCGATTGGAAACTTCAACTTGTCCACTTGTCTGAGGGTGGTACGCAGTAGAAAGACGGTGAGTTACACCATACTTTTGCATGACTTTATCAAATTTATCATTGTAAAAATGCGTACCACGATCACTTATTATAGCACGTGGAGTTCAAAATCGAGCAAAAAGAGCTTTTAAAAATTTCACAACAACTCGGGCATCATTAGTGGGTAAAGCTTTCGCTTCAACCCATTTTGACAAATAGTCAACAGCCATGAGTATGTACTTATTTCCATGAGATGACGGAAATGGCCCCATAAAGTCGATGCCCCATACGTCAAAGATTTCACAAACTTGAATTGCATTTTGTGGCATTTCATTCTTTTGCGAAATATTCC
>LBNU01009517.1:37200-49442 GCA_014162995.1 Artemisia annua
CTACCATTAAACAAAACAAAAATCAAGCGTAAAAGCATTTTCTAAGGTGTCTTCATTTACCCCCCTTACACTTAAACCGAACATTGTCCCCAATGTTCACTTAAAAGATGTAAAAGTAGAAAATGAAAGAATGAAACAAATACTCCCCTGATTCGTGTGGTAACATGGTTAGATCTTCTTCCAAGATGATGTAAAAGCTCCAAGATCAAAGCGACGCCAAAAGCTTGATGTCATGAACTTGATTCCATGTTCATCTTCTTGTCCAATGTAACCTGTTAAACCTGAGAAAACAATCTAGGCAAACCTTGCGTAAAATCGGTGGCAAAATCTATATAAGGATATAATGCTTGTGGAATGAAAGTTTTGCAGATTCCTGGAATTAAAGATGCATTAATTTTTATAATCCGGCAGAAAAACTAAATTTTAAAAACTTTTTCTGGAATCAGTACCTGACGCCGTCAGCTTTTAAAGCCTGACGCCGTCAGAATTGATCTGACAGAATTCTTATGTTTAGTTTCCGGAAAATTTCTGGAAAAACAATTACCTTAATTCCTGGAATCCTGCAAAATTTCATTATGACTCGATACAAGCATTTGACTCAAACAAATACTAATATGTATGTTCAATTTATATCGCTATAATTCATGTTCAATTTGTTCTTATAAACAAATTTAGATTTCCCTTACACTTATCTTTTGCAAAATACCTTTATATGTAGTTAAGACGAAGTTAAAAACAAAATAAAGCATTTTCACAATTCAATTTAAGACATGAATTATTAGAGATAAAAATAAAACATACATACGGAAACAAATAAAATCAAATAAACAAACAAACAAACAAAACAAATAAAGCTTGGGTTGCCTCCCAAGAAGCGCTTTTCTTTATTAACGAGTCTTGTAGCTAGATTCAAAGTCCTTCTATCACGTGACTTCATCGTTGGTCACGGTTTCTAGGTCATCACTAACATATGTCTCAAATTCCGGATCCGATTGCAAATATCCTTTGTAAAGGCTCTTTACCTTTTTCTCAATTGCCTCTACAATCCTTTTGGCAATTTCCCTATCAACCTTATACTTAGGTCCGAGGGTCAAGCAATCCTTATAAAAAAGGCTCCGTTTTCCCCATACATAATCCATGCCTTTCTTCTTATCTTCTTCATTGATGTTCTCAATTGCACCAATGTTATCTTTATCTAATTGGGGTACAAAACGAAACTCCTTCATCCTATTAGGCATTCTATATGTGATCCTATCGGTTCCATTAGAAAATTGAATTGTCCCTTCAAATTGATCATAACTTAACTTGGACTCTTCTACAAACGGCTTACCTAATACGACATGGGATAAGCTACAATCTATAACACTCGTCAAATCTTCAACAATCATGAAGTCAGTGACATACATAAAGTTCCCAACTAAAACATGTAAATCTCTAACCCTCCCGACAAAATTACAAATTCCACCGGGGTAGTTGGGGTCTTTCCTAGGTTTAAGCCTCGTATTCACTATATCATTATAGACATTTGAAGACATAACATTGATTGGGGATTCAAAATTAATGTAAGCGTGATCAATGTATCTATATCCTATCATGCATGGTATCTTAACGTTCCAAGGATTACCTCTTTTTATCTTTGGATCAATCTTAACGAAGGGAGAGCGAGGGTTATCAATTATGTTATTGTAATAGGCGATTTCTTCCTTAGTGGGGTAAAGATTAAAATATTCATCACCTACTCTCTCGTCTTCCCTTTCCTCTAGACTTCCAGAACTCTTAAGATCATCATATTCTAAGCCCTTGCTTGCGTATATGGCGCCAGCTAGGTCATTAAGTGCATGATCTAATTGAGCATCAATTAAACTATTAAGCTCTCTAAGCTCCCTAATTTCACTTTCGATTTGGTATCGCAATGACGCTAGTTCGTCAGGTGTGAGGGGTGGATTCGCGCTTTCCATAATGGCAAACGGAATAATTAATGGTCAAGTTACTACGAACAAAAACACAAAGAAAAGATAGACTAAAGAAAAACTAGAAAAATAAAAATAAAAATCTCAATAGAAAGGAATCTAATGAGTAGACCTAAATAAAAATAAAAATTTCAACCTAAGCAATAACTATTCCCCGGCAGCGGCGCCAAAAACTTGATGCGTGGGTTTTGCAACCTTTGCACTTAGGTTTTACCTCTCAAGGGATCTTGAGAAGCTTACAACCCCCACCAGGCAGTGTACCTGACCGATGCAGCATAGTGAAGTGGCAAGTACCGGGGGATTGATCGTTCTCTCGGGGAATAGTGTCGTTAGGCTTGAAAAGCTACTCTAATTAGGTCTAANTGAAAATTAGATGAATATATATAGATTTTACAATCTGACGGCGTCACGTTATAGAGTGTGACGCCGTCACCTCGCCGCCAAAACTCTTCTCGGATTGCTCAGATCCACTTCTGACGCCGTCCCTCTTTAAAATCTTCTGGGCCGTCTCCCTTTGTGCTAAAACGTGACGGCCTACATCCATTTACACGTGACGCCGTCACGTGTTAAATCTCCAAAATCTTTCTGGGGCGTCTAGTGCAAAAATCATCCACCTTGTTGTCAAAGAGTTACGTCGTCACCTGGTAAAGCGTGACGCCGTCAGGTACTATTTCTAGCATATTTTGAGACTTTGTCGTTTTCTTCACTTTTATGCTCCAAAAACGTCCAAAATGCTTCCTTTTCCAGATTTCCTCTCCAAAGTGCCTAAAATGACAAAAGGAACGATTTTAGGCAATATTTGAACAAATAATTACGGATTAGGGCTTAAATGACCCCCTAAAAGCGTAACACTTTTCGCCTCATCACTTCTTCTGCTCGGATGAAATTATTAGCTTGCGTATACAGGTCTTTCAACGACAAAGGAGGCCAAGCAATCATGTCATTGAAAATTCTTCCTGGGCGAAGTCCACTTATGAAAGCTCCAGTCATCATACCATCTGAACGATCAGTCATGTGTAATGTTTCTTTGCCAAATCGTGCCAAGTAATCTTTCAAGGATTCCTCTGGTCTCTGGCGAATTCCAAGTATTTCAGCTTGTGTTTTTTGGAATCATCTTTGTTGCAGAAAGTTGGCTCTGAATTTGCTACGCAGTTGGTAAAAACCATCAATACTTCCAGGTGCGAGATTATCATACCAAAATCTTGCAGCCCCACATAAGGTTATATGGAAAAAACGACACCACGCTGGCTCCGGAAGTTTGTGTACATCCATGGTCCCCATGAACACCGTGAGGTGATCATCCGGGTCTGAAAGTCCATCATACGTTCTTAGATTTGTTGGTACTTTAAGCCCGTCAGGCATCTCATAGTCGCGAATTCGTTTGGAAAATGGGGATGCTACCAGGTCACGTACACTTTTTTCAGTTTCTTTGAATGTAAAAGGCTCGTTATAAAAGGTAGTGTCACTTCCGGGTTTTGGTTTTACGGTCCTACGAGTTTGTCGATCATTTGATATGTTTTCTTCCATCTCCTTTTGGCCTTCAGGGGCGGTGATTCCGCGATTTCTTTTTGGTGGTCGGTTGTTGGGATTGCTTCCTTCTCCTCCCCCTTTGTCACTTTGTCTAGCTTCTTCCTCCGAATCAGAGTGCCATGGCTCATGTATGGGTGGGTCGTCATTGGGGTCGTCTGATATTTGTTGAGAAGTAATTTCTTTTCTTTTTGCGGGCAGAGTACATAGCATTTATCTGGTTGAAGTTTTGGACTACGAAATGCATCATAGGATCACCAAGATCGGGCTCGGGCTGGGACTGGTTGTGAATTGACGTGAGAGGATCATTGGATCCTGCAAGGTTTACTACAGGTTCGGGACCATCAGGTCCGTCTCCGAGCATATGAACAAAGGTGATTGGGTTATCCCCGGTCATTAAAGTTGTGGTTTAGCGAGTTTTTCTTTTTTATATATTAAATTACGAGGTCCCACGGATGGCGCCAAAATGATGCTACCGAGATATGCAAGTTGAATGTGGAGCGAGATTCTTCTTCGAGTTCCAACTTGTTACCTGTGATCACTCAAAACAAGAGAAAGCTTATCGTTAGCACTACCCCGAGGATTAACCCCGGGAGCAGGCTCCGATGCTTAAGTCAGATGTATTCATGGTGTGTTTTATAGAATATGTTTGTGTTTGGATTGATTTCTTACCTCAGATTCTTAGTTGATATTTATAGGAGGATGAGGGTGTGAAATAGAGAGGATGGAGCTGCTCTTTGCATTGTTTCATGGAGAGATTGTATGATGTGGAGGGATCCATTGTATGTATCCAAATGGAAGAGTATATGTTGTTGTGTATGTGCTTGCATGGCCCTTTCCATGCACAAAATCTGTTTCATCTTTACGGTTTGCTTTTACCATTCATGCCATACCATCTGATGTTGTTTAGTATTCCATGATAAGATTACCTTACTAACCCCATTATATATCTTGGTTGAATGGAACTTTCGTAGACATGAATATTGTATTATTGAGTAACTTCGCCATTTAAAATCAACCTTAATTAATCCTGTTTTTTTAGGTAAAAGTTAAGTTTTGATGGAGTAATGATAATAAATTAAAAGTTAATGTTAAGTTTAGACATAAGAAACTAATTAAATTTACTTTGCTCACACCCTTTTGATTCCAAGTTATTATTACGTTTAATTGTTGTGTTATTTTGTATTCCGCTTTGAAGGCATTGATACTCAATATTCACAACTTGCAATGATCGAAGTTAGCATACATCGCATGAATGATCGAATGTTGATTATCATTTGGACATTTTTATATTATGTGTATCTTAACGGTCTCTCCTTACTATGGGGTTGTGTAATTTGATCCACATTTGAGATAATTCTTAGAAAAATATGTGTAAGATTGATATTTTAATAACAGAAAGAAAAAGTCAAGTTTTGGGCATAAACAAAAGTTTAATAGTTTATCGAAAAACAAAACCGATGCATCGCACGGGGTCAGAATGACTCGTGTTAGGCAATGTTTTACACTTAATATATTTACTACTTATAAAAGGTTTTTGTCCTTTCTTGAAATCTTGATTTTGAATTTTGAAACTTAAATTAATGTTGTTTTTTTAAATTACCCTTAAGTATCCTTTGGCAATTTTTCAAAAACTTGACAACTTAAATTATAGATTTACAACTTTTCAAAACCACACACTATTAATTTTAAACAACACAAGCTTTGTATGTCAAAAAACACACACTTTACATCAAGGGTCGAACTAGAATCATGATTTCATAAGTATAATTATTTGTCGTTATACATCGTCGCTTTGCGTTAGCATAAGTCTAGTTTTTTGTAAGAGATATATTATGATAAAAACGAACATAACTAAGGTAATAAAGGCAAAACTAAATAGATTTATATATTCAGCATTTTATAAACATCAATACGAGCTAGTATATTATTTTTCTAAAATAATTATAGTTTTTCCTAGTTTGAGCTAGTTTATGTGAACGATCGGGAGTAATATACCAATACACTGTTGTAAAACAAGGGATACTAAGGTTGAGTAACTATCGATTACTAGCTACAAGGTAATTAATAATCGACATAATCGCTAACGGGTCAAAATTTGGTTGAACCCAGTCAAAATTCAGTCAAAACTTGAGGTTAACTAGGACAAACTCGTTTTAAAGTATTTGAATGATTATGTTGATGTTTCTAAACATATTTCTGTCGTTTATCCAGTGACGAAACCAACGTTAAAAGCGACCGGGATAATAAAAGAAAGTTTAGCCGCAATATAGGGGAAAATTAACAAAAAAAATGTGATTTTCGATTAATAAAAAACGAATTTAGTAAAAACTAAGTTTATTTTTCACTTATAGATAGACTAACTAAGAACACGATGCCTTAGGATTGGCTGCATATATTTCAAAGAATTCCTTATTTTTAACGAAAATTAGCATTACGAATCAAAATTATATCTATGTCCCTTGACACCCGCGAAACCCCCTAGTTCCGTCCGTAGTTTTATCAGTATGTCATTCGTATAATTTCATGTTTTTCATATACAATTTATGGTCCAATTAATCCTTGATTACTCCCCATCGAGCAGATTACACGCTACAAGTTAGTCGATCGTTCGACTAGCGTCTAGCATCTTTTACAAACATGCTTCAACATGTAATATCATATATTACTCGGATTGAAATTTCCATTTTGCTTTTCTTGCAACTACCTCTTAACTCGTGGAGGAATTTTTGAATAGTTTTTAAAAATGCAAATACAGACAAAAATGAAACATGCAATGATTGTTCGTAAGAAATTCCCAGAGCCTAAATAATTACATCTACAAGACGATTAGATGTTTGTAAATGCATTTTTTCCATTGCTTAAAATAGTAAAAACAAAATATGCTTCATGCTGTGGTCAATGGACTACGAGCTAGTGCTCAGTTCAAATAGGCTATGCCGCCACGAGCTGGTTTATGGTCACGTGTGCAAGAAAGTTAAAAATTAGATGGCTTGTCAAGTTTGTCAACTTGAGATCAACCAGATAAAGGGAGCCCAAAACATATCAAATAACCCCCTTTCTTAGTTTTATAAAAATAATTAAGAGTAAGTTGCAAAAATCATTATTGTGGTTTGTTTAAATCGGGGACGCTGTTTTTAAAACTTCAAACGTACAAGTGTCGTTCGTGTAGAAAGTTGAGTTAAATTTCTGTCTCTAACCAAAGTGATCAGTTGATTAATGATTAGAATGCCCTTGTATTCAAGCCAAAAGTTCACTTCGATCAGATGAACTATGCTTTGAAATTTCAAAGTTAAAAAGATAACATTTACGATGTGAAGAAACCACGAAGACGTTTTTTGCAATTTACTCTAAAGTTAATACAATGAAGTATGAAACATATAATAGCGCCATCCAAGGGCGACTCAAGCCTTTCAGTGGTCTAAAGCCAAAAAACGATGCCTTTTGAATATTTTTTTAGGGAATTTTTGTTTGTTTTATAAACTATTGTGATCTATGGAACGGTGCATCTATAAAACCGAGTCAATTGAAGACTTTTCTTTAGAAAAAAAAAATGAGAAACCAATAAATCAAACTCACTACGAGATTCGAGCCTTTTAGAGACGATCATAAGTTGTCTTTAAAAGCTAAAATGTCCACTTAAAAAGTTTTTAGGTAAGACGTGTTGTCTCAAAAGGCGTCATCGCTAAAACCCCGTCGCTAAAGATCTTTAGCAACGACCACTTTGCAGAGGCGGAGACAGGAGGGGGGCAGGGTGGGCACGTGCCCTCTAACAGAAAAAATGTAATGTAAATATTTAAAATATTTGGCTATTTTTGTAATACCCTCTCCCCCAACGAATCGATTTGTAATGTAGTTTTTAAAAATTCAAAGTTTGTCCCTCAAACATAACTTGCTTGCTCAGCCTCTGCCAGTTAAGCTTTTAGAGACGACCAACATGACCCACTTCGTTTCACGATTAAACATAAGGAAACACCTTTAGGGACAAATGTGTCGTCCTTAAAGGCTACCCACTAACCACATCATAATTAATAAATTTAATAATATTTTTAATTAATTAATTATTTAGATTAAATAATTTAAAAAATAAATAAATAACAAACACACATTTAGCGACGACGGGTTTCTGACAAACCACCTTTAGGGACGACTCATCATCCCTAAATGTATATGCACTGCTGATCTACTGCAAATACAGATTCCTCTCCAGAAAAATTTTCCATAAAAATCTACTTAAAAGCGTACAGATGTAAACTTAGTTCNGGCTACCCACTAACCACATCATAATTAATAAATTTAATAATATTTTTAATTAATTAATTATTTAGATTAAATAATTTAAAAAATAAATAAATAACAAACACACATTTAGCGACGACGGGTTTCTGACAAACCACCTTTAGGGACGACTCATCATCCCTAAATGTATATGCACTGCTGATCTACTGCAAATACAGATTCCTCTCCAGAAAAATTTTCCATAAAAATCTACTTAAAAGCGTACAGATGTAAACTTAGTTCAAAGCATTCATTCACTAAAACGTTCCAAAACAAAAAAGTACAAAGTTATAATCTCGATCCTAAATAACAATACAAATCCTAATATATCCATACAAGTACATACCAAGAGTTTAAGTTATAATCCATACCAAACACCAATACAAACGTATATAATCCCTACCCGGTATTATCGTCGTCATCATTCCCTCCATTCCTGTCCAGGGGAGAAAGCGAAGATATATCAAAATGTGGGTGATTGTTCAAGTAAGTCACAAGTTGATTGAGTGTTGCTTGTGCTGCATCAGTCGTCCCTCTAGCTTACCTGGCATCTTCCTCCATCTTTTGAGTTCTTTCCCTCACAATATCATCAACTTCTTGTTGCGACAATGACATATGGCTTTTTGATAAAATCAAATAGTAACATGTTTTTGTTATCAAATTCCTATGATTATTGCTGGTTTTTATAGCATTTATACGATATTTGGTACTCATTTGTTCTAAAATTGCATTTCAATATTAATTTGGAGCTACGGAGCAATTCTCATGAAAAATACTGAAAATGACGGAATTGGAGCTAAAAAGAGAAGAAGTACAAGTTTCCGGAATAGTATAGGGCGTATACCTCATTTAATGTATACGCCGTATACATGTTGATATCTGGTGGAATTTTGCTAAGTGTTGAAGAGTATACGGTGTATACTCATTTCCTTGTATACACCGTATACAACCGAAGACATGAAAACGTGAAAGTGCAGACAAGGCTTATACGACATTTACAAGTCTATATTTATATGCAATATAGAAGAATCAAGTTAAGAAATGAAGACGAAAGTTGGAATCAAGTGTACGAGATGTCTCTAAATGATGTTGTAGTATTTTGGCCATAACCTCTTCATACGATCTCCGTTTTAGGTGATTCAAGTGGCCTTGAAAGAAAAAAGAGATTTCTACAACTTTCGTATTTTGAGCTAAGGTTAAATCAGATGTATACGCCGTATACACCTTCATGTGTATGTGGTGTATACTCAGTTTTGTGTATACGGCGTGCGATTTTTCAGTTTAAATATTGAATTCTAATCAGAACTAGGGGAATTTTTCGTATGCTTGGAAGACCAGACGTTTCTCCATTCTTCTCCAACCATTCTAGGGCTGCAAACATCATCAAGATCAAGACTTTTCACATCATAAACATGAATGTTACGTTTATTCTAGCTTGATTTTGGATAATCTATATTGCGATTAAAGACTTACACCTTTGAATTTACCATGGCTACGTGTTGCGAGTAGTTATTTAGTAGGTTGCAATATGAAAATATAAGTACTCAAATCACTAAAGTAAGGACCAAGTATGACTTGGTGGTTAATACAATTAACCTAACGACGTTAAAAGTGATAGATAATAGGGTTTAGACTTAGTTAACGGGCAATTTACTTAGTAATTAAGTGCGTGGTGACCACATAAAAACAATGTCATATAGATTAGCTAAGGATCTTAATGCTTAGACAATAAACAGTATATGTCCCTGACATGAAGTGTTTAGGGACTAACGACCAGTATTAGACTTATACTACATAAGACTCACTGAGACATAGTTGGGTGAATATTGCACGACAATTTCATGTCATTTATGAGTTAAAGGATCAACATGGTGAGCACGTCTTTTATCTATTGATTTTCTCCTTATTTTATCGTAAGTTTAGTTATTTAATCATTATATAATCGTTTGGATTCAAAACATAGTTGTCTCTATTAAAATTGCTTTAATACACTTGAGTTTCCCTCGCTCCAACGAACAACCTAGTCTTACCGAGTCTATACTATACACGAACGGGTACATTGCCCGAGAGTATTGGTGAAGTCTCAATTGGATTTGCTTTATAAAAATACAAAACGAGATTTTGCATCACTTTGTGAATGCATGCTTGTAAAAGAATAATTTGCAAAGATATTATATATTGATATATTTAATTATATATAAGTGAATCACTTCCGGTAAGTAAGACTTAAACGGTCACACTGGTGCATCACAAATGAAAGAAAATATTTATTGTGTGAATAATAAATAAGAAAATTGAGATAATTAAATTAATAGGGGTTAAAGTTAAGAGATATAACTAAAAGTGTAAAAAAAAAAATAGGGATCATAGGGGTAGAATGAAAAAGTAGAGGAATTATTGTTGAACATGAAACCATCCCCAATATAAACAAACCCCTCCTTATCAATTCTACACAATGCAAACCAACATACAACATCATTAATTCTCCTCCTTTTTCTCTTGTTTGGTCGACCAAATATCCCCAAAGGGCTTTATCCCTTTTCGTCGACCACAAAGTCAAGTTAGGGATTAAACACTAATCGATCGATTTTTGTCTTGGTGATATGAAATCACCCGCAGTGAAACAAGATACAACTATCTAGTGGTTTTTGAACGTGACCAGTACTGGTGGTTACCTGTAGTACCGGTCATTACTTAAGATATTGGGTTGTTGAGTTTTGTCTTTCATTGAGTCTTGGCTTAGTTTTTAGTTATTGCATAAAAGCGTAATGTTGTGTGCTAATGTTGGATTCAGTGGGAGGTATGAATGAATGATTCAATAATCAAGACGGGGTTTTCAGACTCTTTAAAAGATAAGAAAAGATATTTTGGGCCCCTCATTGATAATATTGAGCATTACTATGTGGTCGCGCTGAATAAGTGTACATTAACTCAATGTTACCCGAGAACGAGAATGAAAATAAGAAAGTATGTTGAAGCACAGTCTATGATATGGTACTTTCTAGAATATTAGTTGCAAAACGATATTCTTTACTCTAGTATATGAACCTTATCTAGTTGTGATAAATGGAAGTAATCCACGAGTACAATTACAAAGTGTGAGAGTTCTTATGACCCGGTTACCTTATATCTATCATGGTAAGGACTTTTGTAAGGCGGTGATTGCACATGTATATAATGATCTTGCACAAGTGGGAGTTTGAAAGAATTATATGCACATATATTATACATCTATATATTTAATTATATATAAGTAAATCACGTCTGGTAAGTAAGGTCTAAAAGGTCATACCGGTGCATCAAAAATGGAATAAAATATTTATTATGACAAAAGAGGGTGTTTTTGTAAAGAAGTGCCACGAATCGCATAGTAGTACCCACATTTTAAAGTTTCACAAATTAAAGGGTTAGGGGTTTGATGAATTTTTAACCTTTCACCCCATCCCCTGCATTTTTGGCATTTCACGTACATGATCGATCACTTGAAAGATAACAAATGTGATAACACATTTTGCTTAGTAAAGCACCTGATACTTTCGTAGTTTGACTTGTGTAATTCTAAAAAGGAATTGTTCAGTATTTGCGCTATCAATATTAATAATTAATGTGATGATTCGACTTGATTGGAATATGTAGAACTTTGGTTCACATTGAGTCGACACTTAATCAATAGCCCATTGTGATAACACTTGCTTACGAACAAAGGTAACTATACTCAATAATACCGGTTTTTTTAGCTTTATGAGGTATCATATGTAACTTACGATCTTTTCAAAATGTGTTTTATTATAAGGGTGTGGGTAGTGTTGAGCCGGTGTATTGGATGACTGATGCGTGAAATTCATGACCCATGGTGTTATGAGGTAAAAAAAGCAGTACATTTTACCTGACAAGGGTAGAAAGTTAACGGGTACTCTTTGATTTGCTACAAACTCTAGCTACGGATCCCTGCTATATGTTACGTCATAAATTGAACTTACAAAGAACGTTAGGACATGCGCACATTGTAATTTGCTCGGGTTGATCTGCGTGATAACTTGTGACGAGAGCTGCAGTATCCACCTATGACTGGTCACGTTTCGGCAAAACTGCTAATATTGAATCTTCCTCCACTGCAGTGTATCCTAGACACCCAAGACTAAAATCCGGTCCGATGCTAGGATTTATCCCTAAGTGCTTTTGTGGTCGACAAAAAGGATAAATCCCTTTGGGATTCAGTCAAACAGGACATAGTGGAGAGATGAGGAAGTTAGGGATATTGGTGTGTGTTGTTTGAATTGTGGTAGAATGAAATAAGGAGGGTTTTGTTTTCATAGAGATGATTTCTTGTTCAACAAAGAATTCCTCCACTCTTCATTCTACCCCTATAATCCCTCTTGTTTATGCTTTTAGTTAAATTCTTTATAACTCATTAAATTAACGATCGCTTAATTTAATTCTCATCAAATATCATCTTATTTATTATTT